>BQNB010012677.1:53438-78713 GCA_026074375.1 Tanacetum coccineum
GTAGAGAGGTCGAAAAATATCAATAACGTTTTTAGGCATTATTTCTATCAACAAGTAGATATATTTACCAAGCCTCATTGTGGCCCGCGTTTTCATTTTCTACCTGACAAACTCTCAATGTCCATCACTGCAACATTGTGAGTTTGAGGAGGGATGTTAGTTAATAAAGTCAGCCCATTTGTGCTTGCCCACTAGCCCGTCTAGCATTAGGGCATCGTTTCTTTGTCCTGTGTACTTTTACATTGCTTGTAGAGACTTTTTTTAATGTTCACTTTTGATTCGTTAGTTTTTACGGGATTAAACTTTTTAAAACTTCAATCTCATTTTTATAAGGCTGGACGAAGTGGGTGCAAACTCACCTAGGTGAGTTAACATTATCAAGGTGAGTTTGGCTTAATTTTTTGGCTGATAAGTGAGATACTCACCTCACGGTGAGTTTAAAAAAGTGGGCCCATTTGTTTTTTATTAAGTATATATTAATTGGTTGTGAGTGTGTGTGGGTATTTAGTGGGTTATATTTTATATAAAGTGGGTATTTTAATGAAAGGTGAGTTTTAGTGGTAAGGTGAGTTCTTATTACGGTTGAAATGTGAGTTATAAGGTGAGTTTTATTTGGAGATAGAAAGTTGATGTGGCGCTGACGTGTCAGGTGGGTTTCTCACCACCACTCCATCCAGCCTAAAGCTAGATGGTATGGTAGCACCAAACTCACCTGACACGCCAACGCCACATCAACTTTCTCTCTCCAACTTTAAAACTCACTACAACTCATCTTTCAACCGTAATAGCAATAGTCACCACTTTTTTATTTAAATACTTTTATTCATAAACTAAAAATGTAAATATTAACGTAAACGTACGAAATTAATAAAAACGTAAACTAATATTGCAAATTATACTTCGCCTTGATATTTTCCCTTACTTCATCCATTGCCATCCGCTGGTCCCCGGTAAAGTGATCGTATGGCTGGAGATAGAACCTTATGTCTTCTTGTTGTTGTCGATACTCCGTGGCTGCAACCTCTCGTTCACGACATTTCGCCTCCCTCCTTTTGATCTCTATAAATGCTTCACGTTGTTCTTTCTCAGCAGTTGTAGTTACCATCAACCTAGCCAATGCATCGTCATTCATAGTTGACGATCCCGACGCTTTCGACCCTTTATTTTTTCCAGCAGCTCTCGCTTTGTCCATGCCCCCTGGTCGTCGAATTTCTTGCTCCCCATCTTCATCGTTATCGCCAACATTAGTATTCAGATTAATACTAACGTCCACAGACTCTGTGTTGAACGAACTAGAACCCGATGACTTGTGTCTCTTGCTACCTCCCTCAGACTTTGTGGCAAATTTTGGAAGTGCTTGTTCTTGCCATTTCGGACTATCTTTTAAAACCTCCCAACAATGACGAAGTTTAAAGGGGAGCCCGGTTTCAATTTGATAGTGAATCATTGCCCTATTAGTGTAATCTTCGTCTCCGGCTCCACTCTCCTGCGTCATACTCATTAATCGAAAATGCATTAATCGGAGACATGGCTGGATCCGTACGTCGTTGTGATGACGAACCACCCATTTGGGTTTGTGAGACGTAGTCTTGGTGGCTAAATGAAAACGAGCCTTGTTGTGACGAGTAATCCTGAAACGCTTTTGGCTGTGACCTGTAACCGTGAAACCCGTATTGTTCAGGTGCCGGTGCCGGGTTTCGGTATGGTTGGTTTGGGTAAGGTTAGTGATAGTATGATTGTGGCCGTAATAAGTTCGGGTTCGGTGATGGGTTTCCGAGCCTAAACGTGCCCTCGGGTGTCGGCATATTGTTTCGGTTGGGGTTTCTTGGTTGACGTTTGTTGGGTTGGGGAGTGTTTTGGTGAGACATATTTTTGAAAATAAAATTGGAGAGTGAAGTTTAGGTAGTTGTATATAAATTGAGAGTTTTCTGTGAAGTAGTGGGTATTTATAAATATAAAAAAAAATTAAAAATGTTTTTTTATATGGATAACGGATAAAAAACACATAGACCCACGATTTTCAAACTCACCTAGATGAGTGGCTCACCTCCTTTGGAACAAGTCACGCCCAAGTTGTGTTGGAGTTGTGTTGGGGGATGGAAAAAAATAACTAAAAAAAATCACCGAGGTTGAGTTACAATGTTTCGCGTGAGGATTGGCTTGGGCTTATTCATATCTAACGATCGCGACTGTGGCCAAAAAAGAAATAAAAAAGAAAAGAAGAAAAAGAGCACTTTGAAAGTTGGTTGCTAATTTGGTAGAGCATAAACCCTTACAAAGCGAAGCAACGTCTTGTTTGTAAACAAATCGCCGCAAATAATTTCAGAACCTGAACACATCTCTCTCTCGTGGTTTGCCTATTTCTTTTTTTCCTTATGCTGTTATCTTTTTTATCTTTTCTTTTCAGTGTTTGCTCACCAACTGTTTGATGAAATTCCCCATTCAGAAATTTCTCCTAATAATTAATTTTTTTTCCTGTTTTGTGTGTAATTTATCATCTTTATTGTTTGCAATTTGGCCATCAAGGGGGACCTGATAGAATTTTGATTCATAGTGTTAATTATCCTAAATGCACTCGGTCCAAAACAACCGTGTTTCTAGTATTTGCTATCTTGAAATAAGACTTGTTCTGCTTAAAGTATTTACGTTCTCTCATTCTACTAATTAGGCTCCAACTCCTTTTACTAAAGGCCGGTGAGGATAAGAAACTACAGACATGGGAAAAGCCTCCAGAGATAAAAGGGTATCATCATTGTTTTCATGTATTATATCATTTTTGTATTTATCGGTTTCATAGATCGAGGAGATAAATTGCTTATAGGATATCTACTACCGCAAAGCAAAAGAAGAAGGCTGGCGTGCAAGAAGTGCATTTAAGCTCCTTCAAATTGACGAGGAGTTCAACATATTTGAAGGTGCAAGTTAAAACAACTCTGGATTCTTATTTGTTTTTATTGTGATGTAATTAGCATATGGCGTAGTAAAATTAATTTTTTCTGGTATTATTAACTTTCAGGAGTCAAGCATGTTGTAGATCTATGTGCCGCACCTGGTAGCTGGAGTCAGGTATGTGATGCTTTGATCTACTTTTGATTTCTATTAGTCTTCAATTGAGATGAAACTTATAAGACATACTTAAATTATGTCAAACTTCCTCCATGTACCGACCCATTTAACTTTATGATCCTTACATAGAAAATTTAAATGCTTATGATTAAGATATATGTGTATTGTGGGTATGCTCTTTCTAATTCACTTCGACGATCATTCAGACTTTAGATTCTAGATTGTACCACTGAATTTCTGATTGCATTGCTTGAAGTCTTGGTTTAAAAATGCGCGCATCCGAGTGATGCGTTTGAAAAAACGCAACGCGAAACCTGATGCGAGGTTGTTCCAGGATGCGGGCTAATGCGAACGCGTCAGATCCATCGGACGCAATGGACGCAACACTGAATTTTGGGATTTTTGGTTGATATTGTTAAAGTTAGAATTTGAGCTTTTATTAAAAAGGCCCATAAAACCTTTAATTAATATATGTGAGTCTTTAATTAAAATATTTTGACCTCCATTAAGTACAAATATTTTTTATTTATTACCTAGCACCGCGCGTCCGTGATGCGCTTGCAACCGCATCTCGCATCACGCATCGGTCTTTAGGACCTCGAGCACAACGGATCGCCGCACGCAATTTAAACCAAGCTTGAACCTCAACAATTCTGCTTACAGGGCATGCAGGGCATGCACAGATATATTATGCCTCTTTATACTAACACATACACTTCAACGTACATCTTTCACCAGCTACAAAATCCGGATATACCCATACAAATCCAATATAAAGATTGAATGTAACAATAAGTTTAGTTCCACGGTTTGGTGAAATTGGCAAACGCCGCTTGGCCACATTTCCTGATATGTTATTAAGAGGAAAAGAGTAGGTGTTTCTACCTTGGTTTAGTATTATACAAGTCGATAGTGAGCCATAGTATGAGTAGGAAAACCAGAACATGTCTGGAATGTTTATCAAATCTAGAAGGTCTGATTAGCATATTAATCAAATACTCTTGGTGTATGTTTCCTGTTTAATAACTAAATAAGTTTTCTTTACTTATATTTGCGTCTGTATATTTCAAGGGAACTTAGAACATGTATATTTAACATATATTTAAAGTGTTCATGGGAAATCCTTACATAGATATTTTGTTTGCCTGTTTCCTTAAGTGATAATGCTTCTCCCAATATTTACAATTATAAGATCTGGTTTTTCATTTCTTTTGTTGAAATAGAATTCCTTTCTGGTAGTAATAATATTTTTTAATCGAGCTATAAATCATGGGTCATATTCTATTCACATTTCAAGTGCATTTGTAACAGTTGTAGACTTTGTTGAACATGTTTTGTCAAACGTTGTCATAATAGTGTGCTTGAAGACTCCTTATTTCTCTAACAAATATATTTTCTGATAAAGTAATACAGAAGGATTATACAAGTAGACTAAGAGCAGTAGAATCTTCCTGAACCTCCATCTATTTTGGTCAGGTGTCTTGTGATAATAATTTACTAATAGTTTTTTGTTTTTATATGGACTAGCGCAAATTAAGGCTTGCATTATAGATTTGTATTGCATTTACATATTTTTAAAGTATACATTCCATCTGTTGCTGACACTCCAAAACTTCTAATTGTAGGTTTTGAGTCGTAAGCTATATCTCCCAGCAAAGCTTTCAACTTATTCAAGGTGAGTATAATGTATGTTTGAAGTAACCCGATATACAAACCTGATAGCTACACCATCCACAGAAACCTATGGTTGATTTTAGCTGTTTCAATAGCTATTCCTAGTGCCTATAACACATTGTCATTTGTTTGCCGGATGTTGGAATTAATCTTTGTTGTTGTCAAACTAAATAGATTCTTATGCCTTATCTTTTGACCCTTGTATAAATTATGCTAAAAGATTATTGAATATTGTGCTCATTAGACCGTGAAGTTGTCTTGAGATTCTCGGGAATGCTGCATATATCATTAGGCTTAAAAAAACTGATGTCTAATATATGAAAATGACATAATTGTTAAAACTGTGACGAGGTTTCTTTTCTTTTTGGATTTATGATATACTTATGAAACTTCCTGGAGTTCAGTATTTTGGGACAGAAACTATTTAATCTGGAAATATCTCCAAGTTGCTTTTCAATTTGTTAAATTGGTTGAGTGCATAGATAGTTCTAAACATACTTCAAAATATATGAATTATTTTATCAGTTGCACACCAATCTTAAATTTAGTTTTCTAATACCGTCTTTCATTTTAGTGTGATTGGGATTCTACTGATCCCTCACATCACATGTGTAGGTAAGTTTTCCATATCTCATAACCTAAAAAGACCTTTTGTTTATGCTCTTATGTTTGCAACATGATAGACAGGAGATACATACTAAATTTTTTATCATAATATACAGGGATCAAGATCTTCCACTCATTGTGGCTATTGATTTACAACCCATGGCTCCAATTGAAGGTGTTATCCAAGTTCAAGGAGACATAACCAATGCTCGAACAGCTGAAGTGGTGTGTTGCATACTTTTCTATATCTTCATTTCATTCCATCCTAAATGATATAAATAGAAACAAGGCTTGATGAGAAAATATAATAAATGGTATGAATGATTATGCAATATCAAGAGTGCAAATTGATACAATGTATACTAAATAGTGCTACTTCTTAGTTGGTTTTATGGATTTTTCTTCGGTATTTATTTATTCTTACATATATGTAGGTTATTAGGCATTTTGATGGATGCAAGGCTGACCTAGTTGTCTGTGACGGTGCTCCTGATGGTAACATGACTAACATGTCCTTATTTGTCTCAATTTATTATAGTGGACAAGTCTTCTTAATCGCAGTTCCACTTTCCAATTGCAGTAACTGGTCTTCACGATATGGATGAATTTGTTCAATCACAACTCATACTGGCGGTAATTATTTATTTATTTAACCCTTACCCTCATTTATATTGCTTTAGCTTTAATCTTTAATCTTACATGTTGAGGAGCAAGTTCTTTTACTGTGCTTTCTTACTGATAATTTCTTTCTCAGGGCTTGACAATTGTAACTCACATACTCAAGAATGGCGGAAAATTTATTGCAAAGATCTTCAGGGGAAAGGATACAAGCCTCCTATATTGTCAGGTTTAAAAACGTCATTGTGACTTCCAACCAGCGAGACATAGCTCTTTAAATAAATGTGGCTTCTGTAACGATTATTTTATGATCTGTACTTGCAGCTGAAACTATTTTTCACAGAAGTAACTCTTGCGAAGCCAAAAAGTAGCAGGAACTCAAGCATAGGTGAGTTCCACCTCCTTTGTCTATTTGGTCATTCTTTTTTAGGCCATTAAACTTCCCACTTTTCCTGTTTGTAGTGTAGTGTAAATTTTATGATGAGAGAAAATGTGTATCATTTGACTTGCTTCCTCTATAAAAAAGCAAATAAGTTCTGTAGTTTTGTATATTTTTCCTATACATGTGCTTAGTTTCATAGAATATTTACTGAATACTTACTATATGAAAGCTCAGTTTTCATTATATAATTGCTAACTAGATCAGACTTTCCGTAAGCATAATGTTCCAGATTTTGAACGACTATAATATTGTAGCTTCATTAGTAAGTTTGGCGGCACAAAATGTACTAATAGCTCACTAAGCCACCAAAATTGAGAGCTTTTTAAGGCTTATAACAAAGAAATTGTATATGGTTGTATGTATGGGTATGTTATATGTCTATGTATATGGATATGCCAAGATTCTATACACATCGACTTGCACTTAGATGTTAAATAATGCAAACTCATTATTGAGTAAGTTTCTGTCTTAGCAACCATAGATTATGAGATAGTGATACCAGCATTCTTATATCCTTCAGAAAGACTTGCATCTTCTGTTGTCAATTTCATGTTCATACCATATAATACCATGATTAGTTTTTCTTTGTCTTAATCGTGTTCTTGTCAACAATAATTGGTATGCAAAATGAAACTTAAGAATTGTACAATTGTTAAGCCATGAATGAACATTAAATGCTCCAACATGTTTTCGTAAACAGAGGCATTTGCTGTTTGTGAGAATTATTCACCTCCTGAAGGATTCAATGAGAAAGATTTGCATCGCCTCCTTGAGAAAGTTGGAACTCCATCCGGTGCAGATGACTTGGGTATCTTATCATACCATCTTCATACTTCATGATAGAATAATCCTTATTAATACCTTGTGAAGTTCTCGTAAAAACATCTATTTATGTTTAATGACAGATTGTAGTAGTGGATGGTTAGAAGGGCCGAACAAGGTTTATATACCATTTCTGGCGTGTGGGGACCTTAGTGGTTATGACTCTGACCGTTCATACCCGCTTCCTAAAGCTCCTGATGGTTCTTACAAGATATTGGACCCTGTACAGCCTCCAATTGACCCACCTTATAAGAGAGCACTGGAAATGAAGAAAGCTTCAAACCATGGGGTTTGAAATTTTCCCTCTTTATTCTTGATTGCACTGCTGCTACTGTTTGTTTATTATCGCCAGCCTGCCTCTTGATTGGGTTAACTTAAGTAATCATTTGTGATTAGTAGTGCTAGAAGTTAAATTCTTTCTAGTTATGCAATTTGTCTTGTAGACATGGAGCATCCATAATAGGACGTTAGACTAATAGAAAAGTGGAGTTCATGGCGACCAAGCATGCATGTTATGGATATGCACTTTACTTGGCAAACTTGGTGGACATGAAGCTTTCCGAAATTCAAATGAATGGATCCGAGAGAATGCATAGATCAAATCCAATTTAAATTTAGCGAAAGATGCAGAATTGGTACTACTATGCACTTATTTCCAGTTGTGCAACATTCTCTCTTTTACAGTGGGATGCATATACTTCTTGATTTTGTTCAATTAAGACAACTAGGTTTTTAGCCCGCGCTCCGGGGTTTTTTGTTTTTGTTGCGGCAGTCTTTGTTTTGTTTGTGTTGTGTGGTTTACCGTTAATGTTGAATACATAAGATTTTGAAGAAGAAAATTATTTTGTTATTGGTATTGTGATCATGTGATAACATTTTAAAATGAAAATAAAATATAAAGTCTTGAAGTGGATATAAAGCATAGAAACTGGAATAATGTATAAAGACAAAAGCAAAGCTAACAATTGGTACATGCGGTTGTGGCATTTATGAAATTTCCAATCTTTTATATAATAAAAGAATTACATCATTTCGGAGTTTTCCATCAAATTGAATCATATGAATTTAAAAATTAGACCAATCAGAACGCTTGATTTTGTCACGTAGGCAAAATCGTGTGATCTGATTGGTCAATAAAAAGTCAAAATTAAATCGATTTGGTCAAAATAAAAAATTTGTGGTGGAGAAATATGACGAGAAAAAAAACACATAAAAATATATGTGTCAAATTTGTGAAGAAAAAAACTTGAAAAAAGTGGAGGTAATTAATAAAAATTTAGTGATTTTTAATTTTAAATAAATTATATGGAGTTAAGTGTAAATTTATAAATTTACATGTTTTATTATAACTTTAAAAAATAAACAAATAACCCCTTAAACTTTATACCCGTAGACTTTATATTTTAAAATATTACAAACGTAAACAATTTTTTACTTCCAAACAAAGATTTAACAGTATCTAATCACATCCCAAATCTACCCGAAGACTTTTTGATGGATTTTTCATTGTCGGTCTGAAATTATGTTGTACAACCAAATAGAAAAACACCGAAGCACATAAAATATCATAAATTAATAAAAAGGGTTTTCTAGCTATTCATTGATGTGTTTGGAAGAATTGCATTTTTTTTCTTTTTGTTTAATACGTACTAAAATTCTAACATTTAAATTTCTCAAAAAGTCTTTATTCCATTGACATGTATGTATGCCTATAAATCATATATAACAATCTAGGCTACTTTTATATCTTAAAAAAGTGTTGGTGACGGAAAAATGGGTAAAACTCTTTTTATATTTGTATATGTATTAAAGATATACAATAGGTAAATCTTTGTTTGACCAAAACATATTGTATGTACGAAACATAATACTTATTTGAGTTTTTTAGCTTTCTATATTCTATAAATATTGACGATTTTGATAACTCAACTTGATGCTTTTAAATTCGATTGCGAAGCTAAATTTTTACATGTTTTAACACAAAGTGTGACCATTAATCTTAAGTATAGCTGACTCAATAATGCAACTAGAATCATAAAACATATACAATATCAACTGCATACCCAACGGTAAGATAACCAGCCTTCCAAAGTGGAGGTCAATGGTTCGAATATAACGAGGAGAAAACTAATCCCCTTGTGGCCTCGAAGGTTCACATGAGCCGACTTCGGGCTACCTAAAAGAGTAGTTTTGTAGAGATTAGTCGGCTCACAATGTCGAGTTAGTTAACAGGTAAATCAAAAGAAAAAAAACGATTGAAGTGGGGGTTGGAGATGTAATTATATGAATTTATTATGAATAGGAAGCTTGAGATGTGATTAATGGGGGGTAGGGGTAGAGTTTAGTAATTGAGTGAATTGAGGGTAATTATTTTGAATTAAGTATTGGTTTTGTGGGTTTTATTTGATTTATATAAAGTTAGGTTTATTGTGGTAAGATATTATAATTTGGGGTGAGTTGTGGTGAGTTTATAGTTAATGGGTTAGGTGACTTTATTGTTTGTGTAGGTTTTGGGGGAGGAGGGTGTTTTTTGGTGTGGGTTGTGAGAATTTAATAGGCATGCGGATATTGGGGTGTTAATTGTTGTGTTTGAGGTTTCTTGGTTTGTGTCAAGGGGATTAGGTATCAGGTTTTGTGTAATTTCTGTGATCTATTCGGTTTGGATGAATAGTATGATGTTATCTAAAAATTTAATTGATATGTAAGAGCCGGCCCAAATGAGGGGGTATGAGGTCATCTGTTTTGGCTGAACTAATGCATTTCTGCAACAAAAATCCTTTCAATTAAAGCTCCTGCCCAAAAGAGGTTAAGAGGATGGTCTTATAACATAATTAATCATACCTGAAAGATGGTAGCTCAAGATCTGATGATTTAACAATATGACCATGCTCGGAAGTACCAATGAGATAATCATACCCACCTTACAAAGAAAAAAAGAATACTGGTCAAATAATAAAATAATATAATCAAGAGAATACTTCACAGATATCACTTTATAGCCAAAATACATTCCTGATTCTTCCTTAAATTTTTTGCAAAGAAAAAAAAATCAGCTTCAGAAAAGCCATCAAAAGTCATTTTTCCTGCTTAAAAATTTAGCAACCAAACAATTCTTTTGAAAACAACTTTTCTGCATAAACATTTCAGCAAACAAATAGCATTTTAAAAACACTTCGCTGCAAAACCAAACATTATTAAAATTACCTTTATGCAAATAATTACAGTAGGCCATTAACCTTTTAAAATAACCTTTTCCGCAGCAAAACTCTAATAAAAGTATGATGGAAATGACGTTGCAGCGAGCCAAAATCATAAAAAACATATAAAACCTCACTATTCTCTAACATTTCAGCTCTATTGCGGTTGGTTATCACATTTCACATTGTACTATTTCTAAGGATTTACCATAAACTAAATATGATACATTCTTTCTTTTGCATATATGTATCTTGCCTCATTTAAAACATAATCAATTTCAGTGTTGTCAACCCACTTAGCCTATTCCAATAACCCTTTCCTCGTTCTGATACAAATCCATTTGAAACACCGGAACTGAAATATATGAAGAAATGTTATCAACAAAAGTGACAATACAGGCATTCATTATACAATCAGAAGCATGTGACACCCTAACCTTGTTGACGGTTGTGGATCCATTTGAGTTGAGCTCATCCACCATGGCTATGGTAACTTTTCTGGTAGAAAACATGTTCCTGCACAAAATAAACAGAAATAAAATACACATTAATGAACTCTCAGCCCGTTTGACCTATTTAGTGAATTTGCTTTTTAGCTAATTTTATTCGCTTTCGGTTTGGACGGTAAAAGATGAGCCACTTGGGTCGACATAATCATGGAAACCGTAAATTAGCCATTTATTAGTCGAATACTTTTGACACTCATTTGTATGGTTAAGCACTGATATCATATTTCAATAGAACACGACTACATTCCATTCAATAGCTTTTGGATAAACCTATTTCTTAGTGATTCCTCACGTTTATGAACCAAAAAAGATTGAATCCAACGGTGGCTCAACTTCATAAAATCGACCAATATTGTGAATACAAAAAATTACTGGTTAAAGGAATTAAAATGTACCTTGAACATGTTCTGGGGCAGAACCACTGTTTCCATTGTTACCCATCATTATAGGCACCTCTGCCAGAGAAGACGTCCACCCATCACCACCCATTAAATCAGAATTACCCATTGACATGTGATAGATAGCAGAGGTCAATCCAGGTAACGGGATCCTACATCATATAAAATCAACATTAAGCTAAATTGTAACATATTCTGCAACTCAAACATTTTTTATGTATGATTAATTGGTTATAAATCCTAACAGCCAAACCTGATTAAAACGTTACTTTTTTGTGTCCTTATGTCCATAATGAACAGATTCCACGTTGGTGGATTCGGCTTTATCTTGTATTAAATACTTGGCTATCTCCCAAAAGGCGTGCTAAAATACTATTGCACAGATGGTTAGAAGGTAGTCGAGCTCAAAAATTGCAAAGACGGCACCCTTGCTAGACGATTTAGCAGCGTCATCCTACAAAGTTCATTCGATTACGTTTCTGCCAGAAAATATGTAGAGAAGATGATGTACACGATATACAAATATAAACTCGACATTGGCATGTATAACACACATCTCAGAAATGTTAAAAACCCTAAATTTGAAAGCTTTCAAAACCACATTAGACATAGAACTATGTCCTGGGTTGGATTTGTACAAACTTTGTATGGCGTTGTTAAAGGGAGGGGGGGGGGCGGGGGATACTTTAAGTATCTATAGTTTTCAGTCGCATATGATTTACATGTATCAGTTTTTTATACCTAAAAAGTGTAACGACCCACTCGGAAAGGAGGCGAAACGTCATATCATGGTGTCTATATCAAATGCATAATAAAGCATAAAGTCATAAATGATATCATAGGACAAGGTGGAAAGCCGGAATCAACATCGGCTCACAATTATGAGATCAACATGGAATAACGTAAAAGAAGTCGAAAGGACAAAACATGTGTCCAAGATTGTATTGACATACAAAATGTCAGCGTAAAAAGAAAGGAGCTTAATATGGGTCACTTCCTAAGCAACACTCTCTCAAGCCCAATCTCACTAGATACCTGGTTTAGAAAGAGATAGAAAACGGGTCTGAGCATACGCTCATTGAACGGATTTAATAACAATGTAAGTAATAAGTATGATTTTCCGGATAATAAGTATAATAGGAAGCGTTGCATCATGTGTGTCATGAGTGAAACCTGGTGAATGCTGTATGAAGAATAGGAAATAAACATGTAAAGCATGGTAATACGAAGTAAAGATGTCATGAAATATCATGGATAGTATTAAACATAAATAATAAGAAATGCCACGTGCTCATATAATCATACATGTCATATTAATAATGTCGTGAATACATGCAAATAAATTGAGGCGGGGGGGGGGCGGATGCCCTCAACATGTAATAGATAGAGGGTGACCTCTTATAATAATAAGGGGTGGAGGGATCAGCTCCAATTTGATAGGGATGTAGAGCACACACCAACAATCACCATGACGTGGTAACATGTAAACTAGGATGCACCCATACGGCCCCTGAATAATAATGGCCCAAACATGAAATATAATCTGGTAACTGTGAAAAGGGACGCCGCGTGAAATCACTTCAACGCGAAAGAGTCGTGACACAGGTGGTCTCATGTGTTACGGTCATGTACTCACATGACTAGGTGGTAAGTCATGTAAATCATGGTCATGCATATATATAGCTCGGGCAATAGGATAAGTCATGAAATCAAACATGTAAGGGATCATGGCAAAAGACATAAAAATGGGGAAGCATAGCAGTTCTGGGGATGAATCATGAAAAGAAAGAATGTCCTGACTGAAAGGACGGAATATCGTACCTTATGGTCCAGCAGTAACGGAAAGAGGATGGATAGAAGATGGGAAGATACTCCTGCTTAAATGCGATCTACATGTTAAAGTACATATATAAGTTACTTGTTCTTGATTAAGGTTACTTTCAATTTTTTGTAGCTTTCCTTTTTTTGCAACTCTTTCTATTTTTAGTAACTTTCGATTTTTCTGTAAATTTCTATAATTAGCATGATTCTTGTTAGAACGTTCCATGATTAAAACTTATTCCATGTTTTTAGTATGTTTAATGATTTGTTTTCTTGTTATATTGGGTCCTTTTCCAAATAATAGAAGTTATATTATAGTAACCTTTCCAAAAAATTGACTTCCCCATCAATTGACTTTCCATAATTGGATAACTTTCACGATTTAATAGTTTCCATATTTATCTTTCAAATAGGCTTTCTAAAAATAGACTTTCCAAAAATAGCTAGGTTTCTATAAAATAGTAATGTTTTCATAAAATAGCGTGTTTCTTTTAATAGCAGGTTTTTTATAAATAGTAAGGTGTCTATAACATAGCATGTTTATATTAAAATAGAAGGTTTCCTATAAATTGCAGTTTCTATTTCTGTATTTACAATCCAAATCCTTGATCTTACATAATTACGTAATTAGTCCTTTTTAGTTATTAATTTAAATAAAATATGATCTATAATTATCACATTTTTGCAAAACAAGCCCTAACAATATCAAATATGGTATTTTCATTAACTTAATACTTTAATTACTGATCATACCTTGTAACTTTTATAATTTACACTTTTAGTCCCTCAGTTTTCAATACAATTCGAACTTATTTATATATTATATATAAGTAATCATGTTTAAACCATATAATTATCCCATGTGACATTTTTTATACCCTTCCACTTATTTTTCTCGAAAACTATACTTATATTAACATGCCATAATCAGACCCAAAGTTTCATAAATTTACTAAACACCCCCTTATACTTTTAAACACAAATCGGTGTATCAAAATAATAATGTACAAAACCCTAATTAACAATTCCCCCAATAATTACATAATTTTTATACATTCATTAGCATGTATTGGACCTGGGAAAAATATAAAAACCCTAACCCTAATTCGTTTTCCAATTTATTTCTTCATTTCTTTCATAATTCGAAATCGGCAAGAATTAAAAACTCCACAATAATTATTTCGAGTTCCTCTAAAAATTATTTAGCATTTTATCTGACTTATACATGATATATACAAGCTGAGAAAAATATAAAATCGTTGGTAACAATTATTTAAATGCCGATTTCCATTGAGCATTGCTTAAAAATTAGGGTTTAGAACATGATTAACCTAAATCGACCCCTAGATCATGCATAATAATTTTTCTCATGAATATACAGAATTAACATGATGAAACTTGAGTTATAAAAATACCTTTGACAATTGTTGATGATTTTATGAATTTATGAAGGATTTTCGAGTCAATTGAGTACCATAAATCAAACCACACCTTAACCCAATGAACCAGCAATTTTCCTAGCTTCCCTTGATCTCCAAGAACCCTAGAAAAATCGTTCCTTGCCTTGAAAAAAATATGGTGCCGCCACTTAAATTGTTTAGGGTTTCGGAAATGGGTTTTTAAGAAATTTACAAATGAAAAAGTGTATATAAAAGATATACTAGGGAGAAATGCCGAGATTTTGGGTATTTCAAAGTATAAAATCAGATTTTAAATTTTGCCTAAAATATTTTATAATTACCCTATTTTATTTTATATTTAATTGTATAATCCAGAAAATATGTAGAGAAGATGATGTACACGATATACAAATATAAACTCGACATTGGCATGTATAACACACATCTCAGAAATGTTAAAAACCCTAAATTTGAAAGCTTCAACCACATTAAGACAAAGAATATGTCACGGGGATGGATTTGTACAAACTTAGTATGGCGTTGTAAAGGTACTTTAAGTATCTATAGTTTTCTCGCAAATGTACATATCAGATTTATATACCCTAAAAGTGTTTGGATGTGTGTTTATATAAATGTGAAACGTACACTACTGATAAGAAAAAAATCCATCAAAGGCATTGGTTTGCATCACAATGTGAAAGTGATTATCTATTAATGACTATGTTGTCATTTCACATAGTATTAGGTTTTGATACCTGGTATCTTTCCTTGTATTCATATTTGCTTATTTCACTCCAAAATAATCACTTAAAAAACACTATTCTACACAAACCAATTACTTCCGCCATAGCTGCAGTTGGGTTTGTTGTACTTTGCCCTCCGCCATAGCTGTCAACAAAAACCCATATCATAATCTTATAAAAAATATAAATTGAAAACAAAAAATACCGTAACTTTTCATAACTAATTGCAACTAATTAAGATGCAGATAATCACAAATACATGTACACATTGATGATAATTATATGATGGTAGAATGAGGATTTGGTAGGAGGTAGTGACTATTTTGGGTTTAGAAGAGATAATAATGGGGCAGTGTTTTGAGGATGTGTTGGGTTGACAAATAAAAGAACAAAACCCTATTTCAAATTCACTCTTTAGAATTTTATATCAAGAATTTTGTACCTTTCTTTATGTTTCTGGAATTTGTTTATCATCCATCCAAGATCTTAACTCAAACCAACACACGATTGGCTCATCACATTGTGAGTCGAAAAAAACAGAGAAACCACCATATAGCTAGAAAGAGATGAAGTTTGTGTTGGTTTTTAGAGAGGAGGCGGTGGATTTGAGAGAACTGTGTGTTTAGATTCTTCATTGAGATCTGGGGAAGAAATAGCGGGGCGGTGGAAGCAGAGGGAGGGGATACACGTGTTGGAACAAAGAAACGGGGCAATATAAAATGAATCGGGTCAGGCGGATATTTAATGGGTGCATTAAAACAACCTCGGAGAAATAGTCTTGCTGTTTAATATATAAGGTATAATTGTTAACCTGGTAACCACTAATTGCCGACTGGGATCCAGTTTATGTAACCGGTTTTACTACTAGTCAAATTTACTTTAAAAATTACTCGTAGTATATTATATACGGACACATATGAATATAGCAGTGTTTAGTTTTTTGTAATTGTGATATTAGACGCACGAGCTTCAGACTACAAGTACACTTATAATAATTATATTAGACAATATCTAATTGTGGTGATGACGACGTCGTTTCATGTCGTTTCTCAGGCCCAAAAGAATCAGCCTAAAAAGTTGGCCCAGCATAATAAAAAAAATTCCCACTGGCCCAAATTAAAAAAAAAAAATTACAAAACGGTTTTTCAACTTATAACTATTTACGATTTTTTATATAATAAACTTTATTTATCAAATATATAACAAATATCTACCGATTCATTCAGATAAAAAAATACCCGCCCAAAGATTTTCGAATTGCGAACGAAACGAGCCCATGCAATGCGTATGACATACGCACGATTTTATAAAAAATGTTGAAGTTTAATATAAATAGGGGAAAAAGAAAATTTACAAACCGTAACTTTTAAGTATTTACGACTTTTTTATGTAATAAACAATATTTATCAAATATATAACGCATATCCACCGATTCATTCAGATAGAAAAATACCCGCGGAAAGATCTTCGAATTGCGAACAAAACGAGCCCAATATTGAATGGCTTATGGACATACGTACAATTTAAAAAAATGATGAATTTTTAATATATATTATATAATATATATATATATATTTATATATATATTATTATATTATATATATACATTTATATATATATATATAATATTATATTTTAAAATATACTTTCAAAAAACACACCCTAAATACATATATAATATTTATACATAGATTCGACATGGGTTAAAAATGCACATTCTATGAATGTTAAAAATATATAAATTAATCTATATTTTTTGCCATTTACGACTTTATTGAAAAAAAGCTTTCGCATTCATTAATGTTATTTATGTAACATACTAAATGGTGTCTGGCTCACCTCGATAAAACAAGTCACGCTGTTCTGGTCTTTCAAGCCCCGCTAACGTTTATAAACTTTAATAAGTACATACATTTAGTATATGCTCCAGGTACATCATACTATATAAATACGGATACCCCATATTTTGGTAACCAAATAAGTAAAAAATAATATATTCGCCCCAACAACAAATACTCATTCAAATTCTGTGATTGGAAAGAAAAATGCTCAGTGAAATAAAAATACATATGTTGCATATATGTTAGCCCCGCCGCAACGTATCTCATAGTGATATTTTGTTTCACACGTCTTGGACACTATCACCCACAAGTTAGGCTTTCATTTTCTACACTTTCAACTAAAAACACAAAACATATAGGCTAAAAAAAGAAACACCAACAACACACTACAATAAAACCTAAACACCTTTCAACATAAAGCAAGCCCCACCGCAACGCGCGGACAATATACCCACTCGTTTTAACTAAATTCAATCTACCACCACCATCATAACTTTTCTCAATCTTCTTCCTTCAATTCAATCTACCACCACCATCATTACTTTTCACTCATATCTAAAACCACCACCGGAACCACCACTCTACCGCGGTCATAATCCAACTAGTCTGACCACCACCAGAGCCACCACGCGCAGCGACGACGTCCGACGACCTCTTGAGTAGTCTTTGTGTTTTTCCGGCGACTTCAAGGCATTTGGAACCATCACCTTAGGCGAGTGGAAGATCCTCTCTTCTTTCTGAGCCTGATCCAAGTATCCCCACCGCCACAGCTGTCGCAGACTTCTAACTTCATGTTTTTACTGTTAATAATGTTTTTTTTCTAGTACCTCTTGTTTATCCTTTGCCTGAGTTTGTGTGACTTACTTCTTTTTTGTTTCTTGGGCTTGTATTTTTGGGACTTTGGCTTTGTTCGTGTGAGGATAGGATAAAGCCTTTAGTAAGTGCTGGTAACTTGAGGTCATGTTTTCTCGGACGAGGAGGGTTGGGCAGGTCTAGTGTCACTAAGAGAGATAGTAGGGTAACGGCTTTTCGTAAGATTAGGGTGGGTAGTTGGAATGTAGGTTCGCTTATGGGAAAGCTATTAGAGCTTGTCGATGCCTTGGAGAGACATAAAGTGGACATAGCGTGTTTCCAAGAGACTAAATGGAAGGGTTCTAGTAATAAGGAAGGAAATGGCTACAAGATTTGGTACTCAGGCTCCCCGACTGCTAGAAATGGAGTTGGAGTCATTTTGAAAGCGTGTCTTAAGGACAAAGTTGTTCATGTAAACCGATGTAGCGATAGGATCATATCATTAACGCTGGTGATTGATGGAGAGACCATTAATGTGATCAGCGCGTACGCACCCCAAGTGGGTCTGAGTGAGGTAGAAAAGAAGACCTTTTGGGATTCTCTAGACAAGGTCGTGGGGGAGTTCCCGACGGACCAACGACTGATCCTAGGGGGCGACTTGAATGGGCATATAGGGGCAACGACGGAGGGATACGCAGGTGTCCATGGAGGCTTCGGGTATGGAGTGAGAAATGAAGAAGGTCGTGTGATTTTAGATTTTGCTACTGCCCACGACTTGGGTGTAGTAAACTCGTACTTGAAGAAGAGAGGCCATCATCTGATTACCTTTCAGAGTGGGGGTCGTTGCACCAAAATTGATTATTTGTTTGTGCGGAGAGGAGACCTCAGGGCGTGTAAAGACTACAGAGTCTTCCCAAGACAAGCATGCTCTTCCCAACACAGTCTACTGGCACTGGACATTCTGTTTAAGAGTGTTCAACGCATGAGGTAGGGGAGTGCCTTGTCGAGAATCTTGTGGAAGAACCTCAATGGGGACACAACAGAGGTGTTCAAATCTAGATTTGCAGAGGGTGTTTCTAGACAAGTAGAGGTCTTAGCTACTAGTGACGCAGATTCTATGTGGAACATCCTTGCAAGTAACATCAAAGATACGGCGAATGATACCCTAGGTGTGGCTATCGGGTCATTTAAGACCCATACCCCCCGGAGGGAATCTTGGAGGCTTTGTGAAGAGGTGCAATCGATTATCACGGTGAAACAAGCAAGGTTTAAAGAGTTGCTCTTGTGTCGGGAGGGTAACCAAGAGGAGCGGCTTAGGGCGCAGGAGAGGTATAAGGAAGCTAAGAAAGAAGCAAAAAATCTATAGCACAGGTGAAAGAAAAGGCGTATGAAGATCTGTACAAGAAACTAGACTCTAAAGAGGGAGCAAATGATATCTTCAGGATTGCAAAAGCCAGAGAGAGAATAAGAAGGGACCTAGGGGACATATGTTTTATAAAGGATGAAGAAGGTCGAACCATTATGGATAAAGAAGATATTAAGAACAGATGAGGAGAATACTTCTCTTCTCTTTTCAACGCGAGTGAATCGGAGGGACGCGAAGATGTTGTGGACCCTAGCAGACGGCCACATTTTGACTGCTACTACTCGAGGATCAGCCAGGCGGAAGTGAAGACTGCCTTACAGAAGATGGGGAGAAATAAGGCCGTAGGACCTGACCAAATAAATAAGGTCGTAGGACTTGACCAAATACCCATAGAAGCTTGGAGAAGCCTAGGGGACGAGGGTATTATCTGGCTAACTAGCCTCTTCAACAAGATCTTTACTAGCGCGAAGATGCCTGAAGAGTGGAGACTCGGTGAAGTCATCCCAATCTTTAAAAACAAAGGTGATGCGCAAGTTTGCAGCAACTATAGGGGTATCAAGCTTCTCAGTCACACCATGAAGCTTTGGGGGAGAGTGATCAAGAGAGAAGACTGCAAAGAGAGACTTTGGTGTCTGAGAACTAGTTCGGTTTTATGCCTGGACGATCCTCAATATACACCTTATTAGAAGCCTTATAGAGAAGTATATGGAGAGACAAAGAGACCTGCATATGGCTTTCCTAGATATAGAAAAGGCATATGATAGGGTTTCACGAGAGTTGATTTGGAAGACCCTAGTCAACAAAGGAACACCAAGGAGATACATTCGGGTTATTAGGGATATGTATGATGGTGCGAAAACCCGTGTACGGACCTCAATCGAAAACACGGATTTTTTCCCCGTGGAAGTAAGGCTTCACCAGGGATTAGCAATTAGCCCATACCTATTTGCTTTGATCCTTGATGAGCTATCGAGAGGGATTCAGGAGGACATCCCATGGTGCTTGATTTTCGTTGACAATATTGTGCTTGTCTCAGAATCGACAAAAGGTTTAAACTCCAGACTTGAGAACTGGAGAGAAGACCTAGAAGACAACGGCCTAAAGGTCAGTCGAGAGAAGACATAATATCTAAGATGTGACTTCGGTAACAGTGAGATCGCCCACAACGAAGTAGTGGATATTTATATTGGAGGCAAGATCCTACAACCCAAGGAATCTTTTTGATATCTTGGATCGATGTTGCACAAATCTGGGAGGATTGATGAAGACATATCCAACCGTATTAAAGCTGCATGGATGAAGTGGAGGGTGGCCACAAGAGTCCTTTATCATAAAAATGTTCCCCTCAAACCGAAGGTAAAATTTTATAGAGTTTCAATTAGACCGGCCATGTTGTATGGGTCAGAGTGTTGACCTATTACGAAAGCCTTTGCTAACATGGTGGAAGTGGCGGAATTGAGAATGCTAAGGTGGACTTGTGGTAAGACATTGCTTGACATGATCCCCAATGGAGCTTATAGATCGCAACTTGAAGTTGAGACAATCGTCAACAAGATGAGAGAAGGACGGTTGAGGTGGTTCGGACATGTCAGGAGAAAACCACAGTCAACACCAATTAGGATAGTGGAAGCTTTGATAGTCGACGGCTTGAGGAGAAGGAGGAGACCAAAACTTAGGTGGGAGGATAGAGTGAAGCATGACATGAAAGAGCTTCTCTTGTCCGAGGACATGACCTCTAATAGGAACGAGTGGAGGGCTAGAATTAGATTAGGTGGCTAGGTGGTCGACTATGAGTTGGCTTTGCTTGTTTTCCATGTTTTCTTGGCTCTAGGTAGAATGTCTCTCTGACACTTTGGTTTGTTTCCTCTTTGGTGGGTTTTTGGTCTGTTTTATTTGCTTTTCTGTTTCTTTCTTGTCTCGTGGCTTTTGCTTCTTTTTTGGGTGTTTATTTGTTTGCCATGCTAGTTTTCGATGGGCTCGTGTGGAGGGCATGTTTTGGATTAGGGGGTTAGATGGTAGGTTTAGAGGGTTTTGGTTCGTGTCCCCTGTTGGCTTTTTTCTAGGCGCATTGTAATTCTCCGTGTGCCCTTTCTTACGTTGGTCTTTGATATTAGGTTGAGTTTCTCTTTGCTTTATGCGTTCTCGCTCCTTGTGTCTCCCTTAGGTCTTCTTTTTATCTTTATGTTCCTTGTTTTCTTTGCTTGCTTTGGTATGTCTGGTGCTTGGCCTGTTGTCTCTTGCCTTATAGTGATATGCTAGCTTTTTTTGTTTTTGCGTCCTCTGCTTCCATGTACTTCGCATGTTTGGTCTATTTTGTTCCTTGTGTGGTTTGCTTGTTTGCCTTGCCCCTTGCTTTTGCTGTATCGTTCTTGGTTGGTCCCCTAGGTCTCTTTGTTTCCTGTTTGCGTTTTTGTCTTTGCTTTGTGGCTCTTTGTGTTCTTTGTGCTCGATTGCCTTTCATGTTTGCTTGCTCATTTTTGTTTGCCTTATTGTTTTGTCTTAGGCATGTTTAGGTTCTTTTGGTACTATGTGTTGTTTGTTTGTTTTGCTTCGTCTTTCCTGTCATGTGTTTCCTTTTTGCTTGCCTTATGTATCTTGCTTTATTTCCTTCTCATGCTTGTACCTCTACGGTATCTTGCTTTTGAGGAATTCTATATGTATGTAAAAATAATAATAATAATATTAATAAAAATATAAATATAAAAAAAATTGACATTCTTTTGCTTTTCTTGCCACTTCTCTTAGCCGGAGGTCTACCTGGAAGCAGTCATCTTTACCCGCGGGTTGTCCCGAGAGTAGGGGTATGATCTGTCTACATTTCACCTCCCACATACCCTGACCAGGCGGGATTGGGTATCGTTGTTGTTATTGTAACTAAATTTGTTTGATGTGTACCAGGAAAAGCATGTTTGATGCTTATTTAAAGTGTTGAACACTTTACACCCAAACATGGTTTGTGAAAAGTTTGATGCAAAAGTGCATAATATGTTTTCTCAAACTATTTAAATTAAAAGAGGGTGTTTATTTTTTAAAGCAAATAATGTAATTTGAAATACTTTTTTGAGAGAAAGATTATTGCTAGTTGGAAAATGCAAGATTAAAACATTTTATTTGGAGGTATTTTGTAAAATATGATGTTAGTGCAAATATTACGATATTTAATCTATGCATTCTCTTTGTGTTTTGGTGATGACAAACATGTAACTTATAACATATAACGTAAAGTGCTCAAGTTACTCGTAATCACAAATTATCAATACATTCATACGTCAACATCTCTCAACGTCTCAAGTCTCTTTCAACAACAAATATAAGTTTGCACCCGACGTAAATCACTAAAGGTATGAACAAACAAACTTTAAATTTATTGGATGATCAAAGAAATAATTTTTGTTCTAAACTTTGTATTTTTATATAATGTAACAATTTATTTTTATAAAATGTAACAAAACAATTTTTTACAAAAAGAAATTAGACAAAATATTTTTGTAATTATAAGAAATGTTTTAATTCAAAAAAATAATTTTTGTCCTAAACTTTATATTTTTTTAAATGTAAAAATACATTTTTATAAAATTTAGACAAAATAATTTTGTAATTATGAGAAATGTTTTAATTCAAATTTTCCTCCTAAAAACGGAAAAATCTACCCCAGAAAAACCTTCCTCGGAAAAAGAAAAAAATAGGAGCGTCTAAAAAGTGGGCGCCCCCCTTAATTATATGGGTGGGCCCCTTATTGATAAGGGGGCCGGCAAGGTATTTAAGGGGGCCAGCAAAAAAATAGTTTTTTTTCCTATAAACAGTGGACTGTTCCACGAATTTTTCTCACCTCTTTGCACACAGTTTTTCTCAGATCTAAACCCTTCTTTCAAACATTTTTCTTTGATCACTTAACTTGTTATAAGTTTGTTTAAATGTGATTCAATCATCCATCCATTCAAGTGCAAGAGAAGAACTCTCGTTATCGTCAAGATACAAAGTTATGTAGTTTAGTTAGTGCATTCGTGACATGTGTTACATTCACAATGTATAGATCGAGTCCATGTATTCCAAACTTGTGTAATAGTTAGATCGGGTTGATGGTGATAGTATTTAGGTGAGGTAAATACTTGTAAGGGTGGTTAGTATTTTAGGCCTTAAAATACAAGCGTGTGGTAGATCAGTTCTAGCTAAGATTAGAAATCGACATTTAGCTTAGTGTAAAAAATTGGTGTAAGCTACGTGTGTACCGATTTCTCCGCCTAAAGGGACCTTGTTGACTAGTGAAGTAACTCTCGAGTTGGGTACTCGAGGAGTGGAGTAGGGCGAAGAGGAGCTTCGTGACCGAACCACTATAAATCATCGTTTCCGGTTTGCATTTCCTTTTACCTTTCGTTTTACATTTTTATTTACTTTATCGCTTTACATTTATATTTGCATTGTATCTATATGTGTGTGAATTGCTGCTTATATTGTTTGGATGATAATTGTGTCAGGATAAAAATTAATATTGTGATTGTGTTTATATTGCTATGACATGCTCTAGTGGATATATATGTATTATTCACACTTCTCATATCGTGTCTAACTTGATCAACAATTGGATATGAAATATTTTAAGTTTTTAAACAAAAATATATTCACCCCCCCCCCCCTCTACGGTTTCCACAATTGGTATCAGAGTCACGTCGCTCTAATTTTCAAAACAAATGGTTTTAAAAATGTAGTACGATCCTTGTATCAAATTACCCATGAAGATGGATTAAATCTGAAAAGTGTTTTGTTGCTTGACTTGTATAAGTTTTGTTATTAAATACACTCAGTACACTAACTTGAATTAAAAATAATTTTGTAACAAAAAATATGGGCGGCCCCCTTAAATATATGGCCGGCCTCCTTAATTATGGGCGGCCCTCTTATCAATCAGGGGGCCACCTGTCTGATTCGGCAGCTTTTTGGAAATTTAAAAATTCATATAAAATCAACCGTAAATCCGTAGAATTTGTGCCACCCGCCAGTTTAAAGCTAATTGAGTCTACTTTCATTTAAAAATATTTCAAGTATTTATTCCAAACTTAAGTAAGTCAGAAAGGCAAAATACTACATAGTGGTCAAAACTTTGTGTTTTATTTTGCCGTAAAACTTGTATTTTACCTTTTCCTTCGAGTCGGGCATTTCTAGTTGGTGTATCTTTGAAAAACAATGTATTTATCTTTTCAAAATATTGATCTCGATTAATTTTTAAAATGAGGAGGAAACTATTTTTTTCAAATAAAACCGAGCTAAATATACATTGTTGTATCTAATACACAAAACAACGACAAGTATTTTTATGTGTTATACTAAATGATTATGTGTGTTTCCTTGTGTATTAATTTTGTTAATAGATATTATTAAGTGATCATTGCTATTTGTAATTGAGCTACATGTATATCTAGACACATGTGCCATGTACATTATTTGTTTGTAACTAGTTTTCCGGATTATGCCTGAATAGAACTTATGCTAGATTTTTTGTATTAAGATTACAAAATTGTCCTTGCATTGCATATAGAAAAAGATCACTTTGTTTGCAAATGTTACATCAACATCTTGTAAACCTTATTAATCATAAAAACTCACTTAAGATTGAGTGCTACGTAAGCTTTTTAAATCTATTAAAAAGGATCGTATTGCACCATTATTGTGTCACTGGTTCAAGTGGTAAAATGTGTCACCATAAAATATTTAACACCTTTATTTAATCAAAGATTTAAACAAGATCTCAAAATCATGTCATAATACTATCTTGCTTTAACATGGGTTAAACAAGATAAAAGATCATCTTAATACATTAGCATTTAAGTAAAAGAAAAAAGTGATCTTAGCACGTGCTTACATTGGTCTAACTCATAATCATAACTAACAAATCTTTAAATTAAAATAAACCAAGGATTTATTGAAAATCATAAAATTAAAAGCTTAACTTTCTTGGTAAGAAAAGTTCTTTCTTTTGTAATGA
>BQNB010012678.1:0-12370 GCA_026074375.1 Tanacetum coccineum
TTACATGATACAACACATAAATACTCGACTAATAATAGTATGTCGACGAACACCCATCATCATATGGAAATAGTTTAATAACAAGCATGATTACCCCGCACGTTGATGTGGGACGTTAATTTTCCGCGCGTTGTTTCGAGGTATTAATTTTTATTATTTTTATTTTAAATTTTGTGTGGGTGTATTTTTTCGGTCTCATGTTTAATAGTTTTTTTTCTTATATGGGCTTATGTGTTGGGCCTCATGTTTAAAGGGTTTTTTTTGCTATACGGGGTTTTTTTAATATAATTTTATGGGATTACGTGTGCCTTAAATGACAAACGCGTGTTACTGCAGGACATATTTTTTTTATTGTATTTTCTGCGAGTTTATTTTTTCGATCTCATGTTTAATAGTGCGGGTTTATTTTTTCGGTATCATGTTTAATAGTTTTTTTTTTCTTATATGAGTTTATGTCTCGCGCGTTGTTGCGAGGCGTTAATTTTTTTTTTTCTATTTTTATTGTTTTTTTGTGCGAATTTCTTTTTTCGGTCTCATGTTTAATAGTTTGTTTTTTTATATGGCTTAGATGTTGGGCCTCACGTTTAAAGGTTTTTTTTTTGTTGCTATATGGGTCTTCTTTTTTTTTAATATAATTTTATGGGATTTGGGTAAATATGTGTTATATGTTTGAGCTTATGGTTTTTAGTGGTGTAAAACGACACCGTTTAATGCAATCTAAAGTTGTACGTTTGTGACCTTGTCGATTATTTTAAAGTTATTAAAAATCAATTGGGCCGGCCCAAAGTGGGAGCCCAATAAACTGGCCCAAAGTGTAAGCCAAAAAAGCCCAAAAAAAAGTACTGTAGCAAGGCGGGAAGAAACTACGTCGTTTCAACCCCCCTATAGTATATGTATATAATTGCTCGTTCACACTTCACACCAAGTCTGTCAAGATCGAA
Organism: Tanacetum coccineum; assembly: GCA_026074375.1. Taxonomy (NCBI): domain Eukaryota; kingdom Viridiplantae; phylum Streptophyta; class Magnoliopsida; order Asterales; family Asteraceae; genus Tanacetum; species Tanacetum coccineum. The sequence goes on from BQNB010012678.1 coordinate 942, forward strand.
ATCTCATTTAAGATCGTTTTTGTTTTTGTAAAATCGAGATCGTAAGATTCTACCAATTTGTCATGTTTTGTAAACAAAGCATAAAATAGTCAAATTGTTTTGCATTTCTACTCAATATCAAAGATAAATTTATGTAGTAGCCTCTAGAAAATGTCAAAATTCAAATTTGAAACACCAAAGTAATAGCATAATGCAAAAAAGTCGAGTTTCAATATTTACATTAACGATTTAAAGGAATAAGCTTACATAACATGAGTCATAAACGTTTCAAAACATACAAACCATAATACCAAGAGATTCATAGTTTTATACATAAATAAATCACCACTGAACAATCATTGAGTTGCACATTAATCTATAATAGACACATATATGCGAATAATTCATAAAATAATGATTTTGATAGATGAACACTCATCAACTTGTAAAACATAACAAATTGTGTAAATTTAAGTATCATTATCATCTATACAACTATGTTATAATCTAAATTTTGAATATATTTTTTTTGAACGGAAATTTTGAATATCAAGAACAAAATATGTTATAATTTAACAAGATTTTCGATCCGAGTGAAGAGAAGAAGAATTCAATATATTTTTCTAGAAAATATGATTTGGGCAAAGTATGTATAACTTAATAAGAAATGAAACTAATTTACTTATTACTTTTTTTTTGCTTAAACAATAAATGATGGGCTAAAAGATAGAAAAATAAATAATATAGATTTGGGCTTAGGTAAACTCGTATTGTCTAGCGATCTTATGATCTTACATTGGATCCCACGATTTACTTACGATCCTACCCTATATACGAACCTATGACGATCCTACACAATTTTAACTAGTAAACACATAGAATCGTACGATCTTACAAATTTACTTGCGATCTTGACAGCCTTGCTTCACACACTATAGATTAGTATTCAGCAGCAAAAAATGAGCTGGGCCACTTAGTTTGTTATTTAACGGGCCAGACTATAAAAGTGGGTTGGGTCAATTGATTAAGCGGGACGGACTAGTAGAGTGGGCTGGTGCATTTGCTTATTTAGCGGGCCGGACTAAAAAAGTGGGTTGACCAATTTGATTTGTTATGCCAAATGGCCTTCGTAAGTGAGCAAAAAAAAACTAAATAACCGAAAAAATCGAAAACCGAAACCGAACCGAACCGAAAACAACCGAACCGAATTTGCCAAAACCAAACCGAACCGAACTACGAATTCGGTTCTCGGGTTGGATATGGGTTTGACAGTCTAAACCGAAAACCGAATTCATATAAATATATATATTTTTTATATATTTATATATATAAAAAGATCAATAAAATTTTATATATAAAAAAATTAATATTTATATTTATATATATATATATATAGGATGAAGATCAAATAAAAAGACAAATATTCGTGAGAAGGATAAAAAGATTTATTTTTTTTAAAAAGTTCTCAAAAAATTCTCGAAAAAATTCCACTTGATGTGTATGTTGGTGCATGAAAATGTTGTAAGGAAGTTTTTCTAAAAAGTGAATAGTTTTGCCTCGAAAAAAAAATATGAAAAAAAAACGTTTGTGCATAAAATCGGTTTTTTTGTGACTATCAAAAATTCGTTTTTGTACCAACTTCTTTTGAACTTTTTTGCATCAAAATGTTATTGGACGGGCGCATCAAAAATATAACAAGTCGAAAATCTGCGCATCAAAATTTTTTGTGCATCAAAATTTTCTTTTTTTGCGCATAAAAAACGTTATAAAAACTTCAAAAATTATGAAAAACTTCTTTTACAAATGTGTATGCACATACATACCTGATTTAATGGAATTTTTTTAGAATTTTTCGAGAACTTTTTTAAAAAAAGTTTTCTTTTTATCCTTCTCACGAATATTTGTCTTTTTATATATATATATATATATATATAAAGATCAATAAAATTTTATCCTAATATTGAAAAACATTTTTTATGTTTGAAATAATTTTTTTGCTAAATATATTTGTATATATATATATATATATTTAATAAATTGTGTAATTCGGGTAAACCCGAAAACTGAACCGAATCGAACCGAACTAGGATTCAACCGAACCGAATCGAAAACCGAATTTGAATTCGATTTGGATCAGTATATATGTGGATTGCTCACGTTAGTAATGTCTTGTGTTGGGTTATCCGGATAGCTATATCGGATGTAATTATACAGACGTTACGGCGTGAACCGATTACTCTAAAAGATCTCGTGATATTAACATGCGTACTAACCCTCATAATACTTGCTCGCCCGTGAACACTTGTGTCTCTCTCTTGGGCACTACTTAAAGAACGTTCGCATGTATCTTGTAGAGTGTTCAGAGTTAACAGAACTACTAGATCGGCACTACTAGAGCTACACGTGCCGGCTCAGTCTCCCCGCAACTACCACCCCCCCGCCGCACCGCCCATCCGACGCGCACGGCACTTGTTCCTCGCAAAACACCTCGTTGCCTCGAAAGAAAATGATCCGGTTAATTACGAGGGGGGGTGGACAATTTTAAGACCCATCGGTTAAACATAGGTTTAGTTGGGTCTACTCAAATATCATAGATAGGGTCTTAAATTGGATATTTGATAGAAGGTGTCATTATATACGTAATAATTACCTTACACTAGGCCGTTTAGAGGTCAAAACTTTTTTTTTTTCCTTTTTGTGACACACTTACAAACAGTTGATATACAAAACTTGTAACTACATATTGAAACAACATTATTAATCTAGTAAGGATCTTACTTACATTGTGAGTTGCATTCTCTGTTTTTAGGCCTAATTTGAATTTCGCCCAATTGTAAATCATCACTTTGTGAATTCTCATTACTTATTTTCCTTCCATTTACACTGTAGAAAAACAATTTGAATCAAATACAAAGATAAGTTTTTTCATATGACTATACGAGTTTCTTTATTAGAAGAAAGTAGATTTAACATCATCGATGGATTGTAAAAATGTGTATAAGCATACTCAAATGTAGGGTCCGCCACGTTACCGACCCCACCCCCTCACCCCCCCCCCCACAACCCCACCCCCCGGCCTTCATCTCGACCACTATCAGGATCTGGACCCCACACCGATGCGCCCCACCCACCCCACCCACGCCGATCATCGGCTCCGGGTCTTGCTGCTGCTGTTTCTTTCCCCGCTTTCCCGCTTAGCCTTAATCAACTTAGGTAATCTTCTTCAATATAATGGGTCTGTCGACTGTATTTTTTGTTTTTATAGTCTGGCCACAGTTTAGCCGTTTAAATTAACAAACTAAGTGGCCGCGCCCAGCTCTATTTTCTTCGACTTGCTGTATATGTGCTAATTTCTTTTTTTATTTAGTGGTTGTTGAAGTTACGTAAGGTGTTGGCTTTTTGGTCCCGGAGCTGAGTGAATCGATCTAGGGTCCTGAAATCACTGGCGGACCGAAGTCAGCCGGAAGCCGAAATGTGGTAAGTCATAAACTTTGTATGTAGTATCGCATATGTTCCGCGTGGTTGTCGTGGTCATACAATATATGGCAGAGTGGCCCGGTTGAGTTTGCTTTCACGTATGTGTTTACTAGTTTAAAATGTTGTCTTCTGGAATCGTCCTAGGTTCGTATATAGCTGGATGTAGGATACCGTAGTATTTCTCGTGTATATATTTTTGTGTGTGATTCAAATGTAAAGGAATTATTTTATGATTGAGTTGACTAATTTATTTAGGGGTACCTTGTGAAGACACTCATGCGTGTTTTTGTGTCATTTTTCTCATCTTTTTGCCTACCTATCATTTATTGTTTTTTTTATAGCAACGAAAAACAAAAAAAAATAAAAGTAATAAGTAATAATATTAGTCTTCATTTCTTATTAAGTTTATAACATATCTTTGCTCCAAACATTCTTATTTTTACATAGTGAACTAATAAATTATTCCCATTCTTGCTTTCTTTCTACCTCGCCGGATATCTGAAAATTTAGTTAAAATCATCTAACATATTTAGTTTCTGATATTCAAAACATTTCCGTTCAAAAAAGAATTAATATTTCAAACATTTAGATTATAAACATAGTTGGTATAGATGATTATTGATACTTACATTTACAACAAATTTGTATGTTTCTTCTCAAGGTGTTGAGAAGTGTTTCAAATTCTATCTCCAAAATCATATAATTTTATGGAATTTATTCGCATAATATGTGTCCTTATTATGAGTAATTCGCTGCAACCTCAATGATTTGTTCAGTGGTGATTTATTTAATGTATATAAAACTGATGAATCTGTTGGTTATTATGGTTATCGTTATGTTTTTGATGAAACGTTTAACTGACTCATGTTTATGTAAGCTTATTCCTTTTTAAATCGTTAATTGTAAATCATTCGATGGAAACTCTACTTATTCTGCACTACTGTCCTGTGCTATTACTTTGGTTGGACCCGAGTATACGGATCGGGACTGGCTCAAAATTTGATATCCGAAGGTGTTTTGCATTTTCTAGAAGCAGCCGAGTATGAGAGACGAGAGAAAGGACTAATAGGATCAGATATAAATTAAGAGGATTATCTCCTAGTGACTAAAATAGTGTATTCAGGTTTCTGAGGTACGCATCAGGTTTGCGCACAGGTACGCGATTGATAGATTTGCTAAGAACCTACATCAGAAATGAGATTTTAACTATTCTAAAACCCGAGTTGCTATGCAATTCTTTTTTACTTCACGTCGAATGTTATGTACCCGAATCGGGTGATCTCGCGTTTTATTTCTGAAACGAGAAGATAAAGACGCTCAAGAGCTATGGCGACTATTTGAGGAACTCATCAGGTTTAAGATTCTGTGTAGAATATTTTTAAAAATGATGGGTCATTGAGGTGGATTGTCCTTCTTAATTATTATGATGAGGATCGAGTTGGGTCTATCATTGTTCCCTTAATTTTATTAGGAGAGAAGTCTAATCTCGTGGTCTCTCAATGCAGTCTCAGACGGGGTCATTGTGTCGCTTTCTCAGAATTTATAGGATTTGAGTTAGTTTGGAGCGCGCTAAGGCTATTTCACCATTAAATATTATGAGATAGAGTAGAAGATGTGGTCTAAGAGTATGGGGTTACTTATACGGGTACTCTAGGCAGAGGTCTCTACTTAAAATATTTATAGATGGGAGTGCTCCTTAGAGGATTAGATCTGGTACTTAGCGCGAGCAAATATAAGGAGCGTTTTATAATTGTTCTTTCATTTGTTTTGTTCATCAGTTTCTATACATTTTGCGTTTTTTATAGCGTATTGTTGTAGTAATTTTTACGCCGTTTTTATATACGTTGTGTTAACGCAGTAGTTCGTTAGTTTCTCGACCTCAATGCCGCAGACGAAATTGTGTACGTAAAACCGCTGAGTGTTCGATCATAGTTTTTTAGCACATAGTAATTTGGCACCTGTTATTATCCGGAGGGGCGATTGTCGCGACTGGATAAACGTCAGACGGATTTTGACGATTTTCGAAGGTTTGTTTATAAAAGTGTGTTTTTAACCTTTGTTGGTCTCGCCGCGTTTTTTATAAACGCGCCGTGTTTCTGTACGCTTTGTTGTCCGTTTTCTCGTACGCCATTTTCTTCGTTTTCAGTTGAGCGTTTTCGTACGTTTAGTCGATATCCCGTTTTTTGCAATTTTTCTTTCGTTTTTCGTTTATTCCGTTTCGTCGCAGTGTTAACGTTACTTTGTGTAGTTTTTCTAACATTTTCCACAGTTGTGTTGTCTCGTTTTTTCGTTCGTTTTGTGTACGGTTGTTTTGTACGCTTAAGATCACGTTTTTTGAACTCATTTACTTTAGAGTGACCCGTAATCGGAGTGACTATCACACCTACTAAAATGCGTTGAGGTCTGTGCAAGTATGCGCAGATGTTCTGCTTGTGCAAACAAATCTGAAGTGAGCTACTGCGTACATCTTGTCTGATCTATATTGATAAGGGGTTTTAATGAGTTGGCGCTTTCTGTGAAGGAGAGAGTTTAAACCATGTAGAGACTTAGTCAGCTCCGTGATGAAAGCGGCAAGATTTGTGAATGAAACCATAGATTATTTTTTATTTTTTTTAGAAAAATTATAGTAAATCCACAAACTGATCTTTCGGATAGATGATGATGGACTTGTTGCACATAAGTCAACGGTAACACTTCTTCTCATATAAAAACTCTGTTTAATTAATTGAACCTATGTACACTGATAAAGCGAATTTTAGGATAACAATCTAGTAGTGCGAATGTACCTTTCTTAGCTATATTAATATCTGAGAAGCAGATCCTCACAGTTTTTAGATAAAGTTTTAGAAAAAGTTTGTAGTCAAGTGTATGAATTGCGCTCATGAGTGTTCCTTGTAACTTGTGCCGACGCAGGCCTGTTCTCTTTGTATTCGCGCTGAAGTGCCAATTGGTGATCAAACAGTTTTAGTGTGTGTCAAATGGTTCAACACGCGCAATGTAATCCGTCTTCTCTTGACAATAAATTGTACGCTTAGAACAATGGACTGTAAATCACGATCACTCGAAAAACACAATAAACTGATAAACTAGATTCAAGATTTATGACGCTTCGCGCGTAAGCTTATCAGGGAAAGCAAGTTCAGATCAGGTGCGCGATTATCCACAGGCGTAGTAATCCTTAGTATGCGCGCAATCTCCTCCAACATACCACGCCATACATGATAGGTACATTTGACAGATGATCTTAAACGCTCCTGTTCGAAAATACGCACGCGTGAGATGTTAACTAGGGGATATTAGATATGAGATATCCTATAACTTAAACATGTTTAGCTTGTGGAGACCTAGAGAGAGATGAGATGAATCCAAAACCAAATCCACGTTGTTTTTGCATAATGGAACATAATCATGTACAATGTTTCGCAGAGTGTCGCGGCCCTACCCAAAGAATCCGCAAATATTGGTTGTGTTATCATTTTGTCCTGCATTGAGTCTTAGTGCAAAACTTTTCTTACAGTGCTGGCATGACAATCTGAGAATTCTGACTAAAGTGCTTAGTATTGCAAGGAGAGAAAGAGTAAGAAGTGATTGTTCGCTTTGTTTTTTTTATATCCAGCAGCTTTACTTGATATTAGTCAAGAATTCCTGCTGTAGATCAGTTGTGTTTTTGCAAAACGCTCCAAGGTGTGGTGATTCACATCTCGATCTTACAGTACGCCTTGTAGAGCCTCTTTGATATTCCACTAGTTGTGTTGCCTTTTTTGAGTGCCAAGCGACTACATCCGCTAGTTATAAGATGAGCTATGTGCAGTCGCAGAATCTCGTGAAAGTGAGGGTGTTTGCAACCTAGTCTGGATCTTTTAGATGATAAGATCTGCTCTAGTTGTGTCTAATGGGCGTTTTTTTCTCGACTTAACTTTGGTTGCTACACGATATTTGATATAGACAACATAAGGTTACATAGATGTTCTATTCTGTTTGAGAGAGAGTGAGAAAAACGGTTATAGAGATAGTTGTATGTACAGTTGAGTATTGTTTTGAAGGCTTTTTTCTAGAGTTTACACTCTGGGTTTTTTTGTGCATGTAATCTTCCTCGCTAAGATGTCAAGCTCTTTAAAGAGAGAAATCAAAATTTTGGTACACTTAAGAAGACTCAAGTTCTTTGTCTTAGTTTTCAGACATACATTGCGCATAAAATTAGTTTAAGTGTCTACTGTTAGAGAAAACTATTATTGGTGTTCGATCACCTTGTTGTTGATTTATTCATACACCAATGACCTAATAACTCTGAAATTCAGACGAATATGAATATTATCATAGTTGAGAAGTTGTGTACATTAGATAGTAATTGTTAAAAATTAATAATTGATTGTAGTAGTGTACTCTGTATTGTGTTGCAGTGTCGCAGACCCTCATTAACGCAAGAGACAAATTCTCCAGCCAAAATATGCTAGAATCGAACAGCATTATAATCCACTGTTAACACTTAATTGATTATTTGTGTAATCATTGTGTACGTTGTGTCTTCTCTCATATGTGTAATGAAGCAATTAAGGATATATATGTCACTTGGTCTAGAGGGTGTGTGATAAGACGATGTGTAGCACTGTTTTAATTCTTTTTGCTAATTTGTAAAGTAGAAATTATCGTTGTTTAAATAATTATTATTTTTTTATTTTATATGTGTGATAGTATGAGTATGATATTTCTATATTATCTCTCTGTTTGATTTTAGTGCTATTCACTCGTTTTTGTTATTAGATCCCATCACCTGATCAGAAATGTCAAGTAGTAATTTAAAGAAAAAATCCTACCAATATAGTATTCTATGTGGTCAATTTAGACTATCTATAATAAAGAGAGTGTATATTTTCTCAAAAAAGTAGATTTGTGTTTTTGTACTTATATTGTGCTACGAAAGAAGTGGCACGAGACGAATATAGAAAAAGTCTTTCAATTTTAAGATCTTGTGCGGACACACTGATTGCGTGAAAATTTTCTGTAATATTGAAGTTACGCGACGACGGCGTGCTAAAAGAGGGTTGATCTGGATGTTTTTAGATTTCACGACAGGATGTAAGAGAGACTAAATTTTTTAAGATGAGTTATATTTGTGTTTTTAGCTGCTCATTGACCGATGTGTGTTGGGTGTATCACTTTTGATTTACGTGATTGAAAATAATTTTTTTTCAATCACGTCTGAAAAAACCGCATGTGATTTGTGATACAAATCACATGTGATTTCATTAAATCACGTGTGATTTTTTCAGACGTTACTGAAAAAAAAATCGAAAAAAAAGTCGTCGAAAGTATATAAAAGTGCCCCTTTATAAAAAGATAAAAAAAATACTCGTCACGATACTTTCGACGATTTTTTTTCCCATTTTTTTTCAATCACGTCTGAAAAAATTTTTTAAGTTCGTCAAAAGTATATAAAAGTGCCCCTCTATAGAAAGATAAAAAAATACTCGTCGCGATGGTGTATTTTTTGTCGTTTAACGATTTATCGTTTGCTAGATATTTGAGTTTTAAGAAAAAGGTGGAAAGTGAGTTTTTTTATTATGATGAAAAAATGAGTGGTTAGGATTCACCCATTTGTTCTTTAAGATGACCATGTTCTTTATGGATCTCACCTCTTTATACAATAATTTTGTGCACAATACAAAAGCAAGTAGTTTTTTTATAATGCATTGTTTAGTTTGAACTAATTACATAGTCGCTTAACTTATTTTATTTTGGTAAAAAATGATTCAAAATAACAAAAAATCAAAAAAGAAAAATCATGCTCGATAACTTTGTAGTGAATTGATATATTGTGTACTAATCAAAATACGAACAAAGAAAAAGTAAAGAATAATATGAAAAATGAAAGGAAGACTGACATTAGAAAAGTAATTGGTCAAAAGTAATTAAATTTGTAGATCCAACAATGTATTACTCCAATAAATAAAAAGGTTTGACTAGTGTTTGTTTAGTGATTTTGGTGTTAATTTAGTATGACCCTTCACAAAAGTGAAAGAAAAATTGATAGCTTTTGCCGAAGCATGTAGCAGTGATATATTGACTACAACTAATTTGGATTAATTAAACCTGAAAACCAAAGACAAACAATATAGGCAATAGTGTTAGGAAATAAATTATCTTAGGCTCATGTAGCGGCGGAACCAGAAAAATAGGTTGTGGGGGGCAAAACTTTTTTTTACAATAGCAACAAAATGCGGAACAAAAACGAGTATCGAAATGATAAATCGAGTATTTTTACCTAGATATGAAGGATTTATATGGTTTTAAAGCGTTGAATGTTGGGTTTAAGTATTAGGGTGGGGGACAATTTGACTTTTCGATGGAGGGCATTTTCGAAAAAAGCTCAAAATCGAAGAAAAATTACACTAAAATCTCATCTTGTCGGGTTAATCATGGGGGCGCCGCCACCCCATACTTAATACATGCATCCGCCCCTGCCTATGGCCAAACCAAAATTCCACAAACTGTAACATCGCCCCAAGGCTTAGTCTATTTAACAAGAATGTATCTTTTCAAATGTATCAAATCTCGAAATAAACTACAACTATGCACTTTCAAATTTTGTCTCGATATATTAGTTTTCTAATGCATTGTAACCTTGTATATCTTGAAAGTTGAAACGTTAGCAAAAAATACAGTTCATTGGTCGCAAATCTGAGTTCTATTTTTTCACTTCAGTTTGTATCAAGATAAGTTTTCACTTTCATATTTTGACCAATCAAAATGCTTTTTAAAATGGCTCATGGAGTCATGGGCTAAATGATGGTTAGGTTGGCGAAAGGTTAATAACTGATAATCCGAACCGGTTCATTATTGACTGTTTTTTCATATTGTACGAAACATACATGACTCACTCAGCGGTTGTGGCTATAGATTGCCATCAGACTAAATGATGGTGTTTGATATTTAGTCAACTTGATGAAAAGTTATTTGCCACAAAAAGTTACACGGGTTTAGAGTTACGTGGTTGAATATTCAATAGCAAATGTAAAATTCATCATCAAACTTTTTACGAGATACCCCCTTCGTCTCATTTTTATTGTCCACGTTTCCTTTTTGGGACGTCCTAATTTAATTGTCCACTACTAAAAATAGATAAGGAAGTTTGATCAAGTTTATTATATTACCCTTGTTTGAAATTATTATTACACACTTTAAAGAAGACTTTAATTAATTAGCTAAGGGTAAAACTGTCATTGTGTCAAAAAGTAAGAGAGAGAAAACACTAATAAATGCACTTTTATTAAACTGTGTGTTTTTTGTCGGAGGACAATAATTTTGGGACGGAGGGAGTATATTTATATAAAAAGGTGACGTGTTGGTTTTGAGCCGGCAACCCTTTCAAAATATAGGTCATATTGACTATATTAACAAAGTCATAACAAGTTTCGTGGGTCTGGATGGTATTTTACAAAGTCCGTTATTTAAAATTGAAATTTTTTGTAACTAAGTTACCTATTCATGGACTTAACCCTAAATAATAATGCTAAGGGCCCGTTTGGTTTCTAGATGGGTTTATGATTAAGATTTAGATTTGGATTTGTTTTTGGATTAAGATTCGGATTTGAATTTAATAAAAGTAAATTAAGAGAGAGAAAATGTATTATTAAATTTTAAATAAGTGTTTTATTATATTGTTAAAATAGAAAAATAATAATATTATAAGAGAGAGATAGAGAGACAATAAAAGTTGAACCCACTAAAAACTCAAAACCTAGCTTATTTATAAGGATTAGAAAAGTGTGAGGACACCAGGCATGATAACCAATTTTTAATACCATGAATTGAAACAAAAGGTGCTAACCAAACGGGCCCTAAGATTTGAGTATACCCGCTGCGAAGGGTCTGAACCCAAATTTGAACGACATGCTTTTGAACCAAACGTATAAAATTGACTTTCAACCCAAAACTTTATTACAAAAACCACACACCAAACGGGCCCTTAAAGC
>BQNB010012678.1:13714-78712 GCA_026074375.1 Tanacetum coccineum
TAGATTGTTAATGTGATTGCTTAGGTATTGTTTCTTTATTAAGTGGCTCTGAATCTAATTCGCGGATCTGAACTGAATATTCGGTAGAAAAGTCTGAATCTGATTTCCATCTTAATCTGAATAAGAAAAAGAGAAATATGAATTTGAATGAAATAATTTTTTTTATTTGTCTAGATTTCAAACTATAGTTTTTACAATTTGTCAAATGACTGATTTAGGTCCATCCAAAGATGGTTCTCGATATGCACGGGATAACCTAGCTAATGGTTAAACGTAAAGTCTATTATTTACTTGTATATGTATAACGTAAAGTCTATTATTTAATTTCCTTTTAAACACAACATTATTTTTTTATTCTTCACTTCCTTTCACAAATCTATGCTGGTTATTTTTTATTCTTGAGAACACAAATCTATCCTGGTTGTTTCTATCAATTCTTTAGGACACCATTTGCTGGTTTTATTTATATATAGTTCCGTTACATATCTATTTTCCGCACACGAACCTTTTTAAAATGTCTGACAACATACCATTAGAGATTCAAATGGAAATCATGCAAAGACGTCCTATAAAGTCTTTACTTCAGTTCAGAACTGTTTCAAAGACATGGAAGTCTTTCATAGATAGTTGGAAATTCATTGTTTCTTACGGTGTTCGCCAGAGTAAGCATTCTCGTCTTCTTGTATCCTTTGAGAAAGATGAAGTTGTTAGAAATTATTTATGTTTATTAGCTGATGATAATTTTTCTTCAACCCCAGAGCAACACATTCCTCCATCTTTTTGTCATTTAAGGTCAAATCCTATCAATGGATTATATTGCACATATAATATTAATGGTAGTTCGCATGGATTATGGTGTTTTTTTCTTATAAGTTTGTTACTCTTTGGAACCCATCAATAAAAAAACAGTTGGTATATATGTCCCTTATGGGCCTACTGAAGCATGCCGCGAAAAAATTTCTTTTGGTTTTGGTGTTCATCCCTTGACTTTTGATCCTACCATTATAAGGATATCATATCCGGTATCAAAAGGAGGACCGTGGGCTGTGTATTTATATACTTTGAGATCCAGGTGCAGGAACACGCTTTCGCCTACATATCTTCCTCGTGAATCAATCCGGCTAAAACGGTCAAACCACATTGCTATTGGCTGTTTTATGTATTGGGTTGTTAGAGAATGGATTGTTTCTGCTGATGGTGTTTTAAACAAAACTTATATGTTCATTTCATTTGACTTTAATACCCATAAATTTCAAGTGATAGACATACCTAACAGTTTAAGAGTCCACCTCCTAAAACCTTTCTATATGTGTAAGCAGCTGGGAGAGTCTATTGTTATTTATGGAGACGAGATAGGGGATGATTATAAATTGTTCATTGCATGGGTGATAGAGGTCAAATGTGGTTCCATAACATCGTTCAAAAGGTTATTCAGCATTAACACCCGTCGCAGGTTAAACTTAGTTGGATTTACAAAGAACAACGAACCTATAGTTGAAGTTTATAAGCCCCCTATCTTTTAACTCACACACTTGAAGTCTACCAACCTTTGTCACAAGAATTTCATCCTCTTGGTTTAGAAGGAGACAAAAGTACCTTTTTTATCAGCTCCTACAATGAATCACTAATTTTGTCTACTAATAAGGATCGTTCTATATATTACTCACCCCCTACAACCAGTGGCGGAACTTAGAAATTAGATGACGGGGTAAAAAAAATCTTGACAAAATTCGTTGTAAAAACAAAGATGAGGAAGAGATATAAGGTTTTTAAATTGTTTTGCTAACCAATTTTATTTGGTGAATTATGGAGGGAATCGCTATATATGTCTACTCATCTGGATCGAAGTAATATGTTTGCTAGTGTGTCATTTTTGGTTGGTTCGTAGTTTACATAATTATATGGTTTCATGTATTTCGCTTAAGTTTATGAATTTAAACTATGTTCTATGTCCAAAGCCTCCGGTTTCTTTTGCATGATATACTTTTGAATATGGCTCAATTTACTACCGATTCTGTCTTATTCATTTGACGTATCCATATACAAATTGAGACACATGAGCCTACTTTCTTGATAGTTATAGTATGTTTGTGTGATTAGGGGTGCCGCCACCACTAGCTAAAATACGTGGTCTGTTAAGTAGCCTCGTATGTGCTTAAATCTGTTGTTAACTACTTGTTTCTGCAACCCAAGCACGAAAGCCACAATCGGGACAACACCTAAAATGACATCCCAGGTTCATTTTAGTCCACGAAGTATCAAGTGTGTGTTTGGTAAGTAAGTGTGTGTTTGATCAATTTGGTTTATAACTAGATGATTTGCTTTTGGTTGCTTGGTTGGTTGTAGTAATTATGTATACTTTTATAGACAATGTTACTTATAGGTATTTGGTCATTAATAATTACACATTCTATTGCAAACTAATTACACACTACCTTAGACAGCTAAACCACACTTCTTCATTTTCCTACCAATATAAAGTGATAACTTTGCTCGACTTTTTCCTTAACCAAAGTGAGACTTTTTGTTGATTTTATGATGACGTCACCACTGACCAGTGTAATAAACACTACCCTAGTAAACCAAACTTCTTATTTATACGCAAGTAACTATGCAAGTTGGTTGTGAGATATGAATGCAACGTCTACCAAACTGAATGTTGTTTTTTATAACACCATTTGTTTCTTCCCTATTAAAACCTTTTTGACTGGTATTCATTTCTTGATCACATTAATAATATTCACAAAACAAAATGGTAATGCTTATGTTGTTGAGTGGGAGAAGATGGTAAGCCTCGACTATTGGCTGGAAATAGAGAAAATGGCAGGAAGGATTTAAAGGTGATATTTTGGGCATTTGTTTTTTTGGGTGGATTTTGAGGAAGATGATGCCATTGAATTTGAATGTTTTTATGATATGTGATACGTATAAAAATGAGATTTTGTGTCTTGTGATGATCAATTTAAGTTGTACGTTTTGTATTTATACCAACAAAAGCATTGTGATGTTTCAAGACACCGGTTTAACTAAAACATCACCCAAATAGCTTTTCAAATAGTTAAAAGTCTTGGGTCTGTTTTATGACTTTTCTTATCTCTATTTTGGGCAGTCAATTTTTTTTAACATTGACCCGCTGTCGGGCTGAAATATGTACCTGTCGTAAAACGACAGAAAATGACGCCGTATTCTGCGAGTTTTGATATGTATACTTTATACGACAGTGGTTTTACATTGAAAATACTTACGAATAGGTCGATCTAGAGTGTTATTATGATATGTTTCACATTTTTGTACAAGGTTTATAGATTTGGATTACGATATTTATCATGCTAACTAATCTTCAACAAACCCCATTTGATAAACAATAAAGTAAGTTAAACGCTACACCAAAAAGAAAGTTAAATGCAACAAACCATCAACAAAGGCTAATACAGACCAGGATCATAAAACAAACAACAAACTACAGAAACAACCATAAACCCTAATTGTTTTAACAACAGCCAAAAAGACATATCCCTAATAAACCGCACAATCTAACTAATTAATAAGCTTAATCACTAACATGAAGTTCGATCTCTCAAGCAAACGAGCGTGAACCTCGTTGACATGCTTCAAAGTATCCACACGCATATTCATCTCCCGATACTAAAGCCCATCGAGAAAGTGAATACTTGACATATCAACCATTGAACCAACTTTCTCTTTAAACTCATCTATAAGTTTCTTCCTAGTATTCATGCTGACCAGGGTTCTAAAAAACGCGCTATAGCGGCGCCATAGCGCGAGGCGTGGCGTCCATGTTACGAAACAGGTCAAGGCGTCGTCTTTAGACGTAACGTGTAATAAAGCGCGATAAGACGTGATTATGCACGCTATAGCGCGAGGCGTGGTGCCTTTTTTTGAAGCTTTTAAGAGATTTCATGGATTTGAGCTTATTTACAAGTATTTATGATTTGGGTTGTATGAGATTCTGGCTTAGTAACTCCATAACTCAATTTTAAGCCTAGTAGCTAACTAATATTGACCACTCTATAAATATTTTTTGCCGCCTTGAATCACGCCTTAAAAACGCTATGACGCAACGCCTCACGCTAAAGCTTGAGGCTTGGCTATGCCGCAATGCCACGCTTCACGCTATTTATAACCTTGATGCTGACATAAAGTTCCTGCGAAATCTCCAAAAGCATTTTGCACACCTTAAGATCCCTATCTATTTCCCGGTCAATATGCTGAGTGAGCTGTTCTACAAGACTCGCCATCAATTTGTTGAAGAATTTTTGTTTTTTGTTTTTAGTATTAGTCGAATACTATGGAATTAATTTGATGATGGTATATAACGACAAAGGGGCCTTAAATAATAGATGTGCAAGGGTAATGAATCATTTCAATGAATAGTTGGGTCTTGTCATGCAGGAAGATAATTATGAATATGGTTGGCCGAGTTAAGTAACAAAAGAGTTAAAAAGTCCACGTAAGTTGGTAAGCCCCATTATTGGCATTTTTTAAGCCACCACTGCACTCGACCTAAAATATGTCACTATTTTTAACATGTTTTGTGTGGCTTTTAACTTGACTATAGCAAAATATACAAATTAAAAAGAGTGATGATTGTACAAGGCAATGCATCCAGTCATAAAAGACTTGATGCATTTAATACAATTACTGTTAATGGTTGGGGTAAAAAGCTTTTGCAAAACCTACCACTCCAATGAAAAACAAGCTTAATAATAAAACTTTTATGATTTATATTTAGGCGCGTGTAAAATGGAAGGTGTAATAAATACAAAGATTTTTGAAGTGGTTTCAAACGCTAGGAGTTCTACAAGTAGTTTTGTAAAAACTAAAAAGTAATGAAACAAGTCATTTGAATATCTTATTAGAATAGTAAAAAAGTATTTTCTCAAGTTTCCATCGTAAACAAGGTTCGTAAATCATAACACGCGCACTGCCGCGAAGCGCGCGTGACTATTTTCGCAAAGAATCGATAACGCCAAGTACTATTTATCAGTCGTTGAGACTTGGACTCAACTTCCAAACGGAACCGGTAACTCAAGACCATTTCCGTAAATAGTTTAAAAATATTTATTAAACTTGTACTATTTTTATAAAATCGCATGTCAGAAGCATTGCAATATTGGGCTCGTTTTGTTCGCAGTTTGACACTCTTTTCAACGCCATTTTTTTTCGAATGAATCAATAGATATGTATTCCATATTTGATAAATAAAGTGTTATATAAAAAAGTCGTAAATAGGTCAAAGTTAAAGGTCGATTTTGGGACTTTTA
Source organism: Tanacetum coccineum (assembly GCA_026074375.1). Taxonomy (NCBI): domain Eukaryota; kingdom Viridiplantae; phylum Streptophyta; class Magnoliopsida; order Asterales; family Asteraceae; genus Tanacetum; species Tanacetum coccineum. The sequence goes on from BQNB010012678.1 coordinate 19,000, forward strand.
GCAAACTTAAGGGTGTGCAAACATGAGGGTGCATTTTGTAACATGTCAGAAGCAATGCAATATTAGGCTCGTTTTGTTCGCAATTCGATGATCTTTTCAGTGACATTTTTTTGCGAATGAATCGATAGATATGCGTTCCGTATTTGATAAATATACTTTGTTATATAAAAAAAGTCATAAATAGGTACAAGTTGAATTTCGGTTTAATAACTTTTAGCTAACTTGAGGGTAGGTTTTGTAAAATTGTTTTTTCTTTTCATTGTGAATCGTGGGATTTTCAATTTCTTAATATTTTTTTACTATTAGTTTCTACCGTTTAACTTTAACGAGGTTTGTAACCCGCGCGTCGTCGCGGATCACGTGTGACTAATTTTGCAACGGAACGATAACCTCAACAACTACTTAACAGTCATTGGGACTAACATTGCAACGAACCCATAACCTAAAGGAACATTTTTGTAAGTTTCTTAAAAATATATATATTAAAATTTAGCATTTTTTATATAATCGTAGGTATGTCAGAAGCATTGCAATATTTGGCTCATTTTGTTCGTAATTCAGAGGCCTTTATGTCTGTATATTTTTCATCTGAAAGTGCGTTATATATTTGGTACATATTGATAAATAAATTTTGTTACATAAAAAAGTTGTATATAGTGAAAACTTTGGGGGACTTTTTATAATTTTCTTTTTACTACAGTAATTTTTTTGTGTTCATTATCTACCACCAAAAAAAATATAGTAGTTTTCTTTTTGATGTTTTTGGCGTGAATAAGTGGTGGGTGATGAGATTGTAGGTCATAACATTTGAATTTTTTAATTGTGCTGAATTTTTTATTCATGTTGCACATTTCCTCCTCTTTCCCAATTTCTAGTCTTTAATACAACTCATTATTATTATTATTCTATAATATAATAACTTTAATATAATTATATCAGTGTAATGAATCATTTCAATGAATAGTGGGGTCTTATCATGTAGGAAGATAATTATGAATATACTTGGCCGTGTATGGAGTCAGTAAGCCCCATTCTTGACATTTTTTAAGCTACCACTCGAACTAAAATATGTCATAATTTTTTTGTGTGGCTTTTAACTTGACTAGAGCAAAATACACAAATTAAAGAGAGTGATGATTCGTGGTTGAAAAGCTCGACTCAGATGAGTTAGATTTAGCATATGATATTAGAATGAAATACTTTGTGAGGCATTATATAAGTTATTTATGTTAAGTAATAAAAAACGTGAAATTTATGGTTATATTTGTTTACAATTCTTCATAATGTTTAACATTGTTTTGTTCGTCCACGGTGATTAGATCTTTTAGTTGAATGTAATTTGGATACCTGTTAGAGCTTAGAAACATGCATATGTACAAACATAGACCAGTTGTTCGACCCTTTTTACAATGAGTCAGTTTCATAAGCAAAAACATATGTGTATGCCGACTATCGGGATAAACTGAACTATCGTGATAAACTATCATGCTAAACTGAACTATTGTGATAAACTGCCTTCCAAACATTCTTCCTGTATAAGAGTTAGTATTGATTTAGAGATACAGTTACAAACCTTATCTAACATTCTATAAATGGCAAAAAAAAGGCTTAACTCATAGAAAGGACCACAAAACAAAAAGTACGTATACACTTTTCCAAAAAAAGCTTTCTCATAAAGGAGGGGCACAGCCACACGAATGTTCTTTTCCAAAACAAACACATACCAATCATATGTGGGACTTAGAGGATAGGTACTACGAGTATTTTTTTGTGAAAAAAAAATTTGTATGTACCTATTAAGCTAAAAAACCTAGTACTTTATCTATGAAACATAAATAACAAAAACGCAGTTGCATGCAAATCATTGTACCAAGATTAGTGACTAACAAATGTTAATCATATAAACCTTCAAGATATGTTTATAACCAAGCAAACAATTTTCATATCAAAACTTTTAACCATATCACTGTAAAAATAGCAAAACAAATCAATGACAAAAAGAAGCGTAAGTAAAGGATACCTGTTTAGAAAGTACCGACAGGATTGAAAAAGATGAGAGATTATTGAAATACGTGCAAAACGTTGTTTCCTTTTTGATTACTCGAGTTAAACTATTCCTTCGGCTCAAATTACGTTTTTTTTCTTGAATTTTGGTTAATTTATGCATATTTTTTATTGGTTTATGTGTTATTACTATTATACTAGTATCAATGTAATCTTTTGCTCCACCTAACAAAGATTTGCAATTGATATCAAACACAAATTCATTTCATATAAAAAGATTTGCCATTAGAGTTTACTTGATGCCAATTATTGATCTCGCCTAGTCGTGTTTCTATTTTGAGCTACCTATTAACATTTTTACTAACCTCGTTAATAAGCTCTCAAATAATAAATATTCCATTGTCGCATAGCCTCGGGGGCGCGCTGGGTTGGAATGTTGTTCCCCGATTTATTAATTTTTTAAGTAAGTTTTTTTTGGTGGAGCAATTTAATGACCGGGTCGAGCCATTTTCTGAGTGTCTTTTTCACGTTTAGTTTCGACCCCTCTATCATAATTTAACTCTACATTTAATAAAACCACCTCCCGTAAATTAACTCTACATTTAATAAAACCATCTACCTTACTTTTTCATCTATCTTAAATACCACCCCCACCTCCCCTAACTTCTTCATTTCTCAATCAAGAACTATAACAAATCCGGATACACGAGAATCGCGTTGTTTAAACCACTTGTAGGCTCGAAGCATAAAAATGTCACAAAGAAAGAAACACTTGACATTTCAGCATTAAGTTTGTTCACATATGTTGTGATGTCACCATGTTTCCTTAGTTGCATTGTGCAAATAAACACCCCTATCCCTAAGACTAACAACACGAAGGACGACAACCCAACTTTGGTTACTTGGATGAAATAAAGTAGAATCGACTCGTCTAACAATGTCAAAAACCAGGAAAAGGGGGGTCAAAGGAGCCACATGTGTGTACAAATATGCTCCTTTGAAACCTTTTTTCTTTGTTATTTTCATTGTGTAATTTATTACAAGCTGTAAAGAGAATTAGAGAAACATTGTATTTGGTAAGATATTTTCGGTTAAGCCTACTCTTTATGTATAAAGATTTCTATTTAATTAGTAACTTTGTTAGTACCACAAACTGCTAAAAAGCCGACTTAATTAGGACATTATACTCTATCCAAAGATTGAAACCACATTACATATATCATTTTTTTTGTTATTTTGTTAGTCAACTCGTTGGTACACGTGTCACGTAAACTACAACCAAAAGATAAATTTTGCAGAGAGAAATTGCATTTCAAGGGACAGAGGGAGTCGATGTGTAAGGTTTATCAATCAAATCAATGAACAGTTGGGTCCTTGTCATTCAGGGAGATAATTTCGCAATGCGTGGGTGGCCACTACCTAATATTTAAGCTAATTGAGAAAAAAGTTGTGACGTAATTTTATGTTAAGAAACACAAAAGCTACACATATCAAATCGAATAACCAAAATCGACACTATTTTTTCCCATTACCAAAATCTACTCATCGTGCAAACTAAACCCAATAAACAAACATTACGAGCAATCATTTTGCTCGGCACCCCTTGCTCACCATGATCTAATAAAAAACTACACGAGCAAATGTGTTTGCTCTGCCTAATATATTTCGCTCACACACATTAATTCCCACCACCTCACATAAATGCTTTTGCTCTCCCTAAATGGTTAATTATTATTTTTATAAAAAGGGAAATTGTTATTCAATAGTGAAACAAAGTTTTGTGGGTGTTCTATTAAAGTCACTCAAAGTTTTTTTTTGTTTGAACAAAGCCCTTTTAAATGGTTAACCATGGAGATAAACTGATTTCCAAACATTGTTTCTGCATAAAAGTTACTCGTAACTTCGAATCAATAACAGGGCGAAACCTTAACATTCTATAAATAGACAAAATAACTATAAATAATAAGATTGAATAAAAATTTCAAAAGTTAGCTACAAAGGACACCAACTAAAAAGCTCTACTTTTATAATAAAAACAAAATCAAATGGGACAACGACACGAATGGGGCATAAAGGATGTACTTTTTCTTCCTAAATACTAAGAGCACCCCAATGCACCAGGTCATAAAAGACTTGATGCATTTATTACCATTAATATTTGAGTTAATTCTACAAATCAGTAAGTCATTCTTCAAATATGCTCCAATGCAAATATTATCATCAAAAGCTTTTCAGTAGTTTTATATAATAAACTAGAATCAAATTTGTGCTTTAAAGTATAAAAAGCTTTTGCTCAAACCACTTGGAGTTTATCAAGTCATTGGATAAAAAGTCTTTCACCAAGTCATTCATTCAATGAAAAAAATGGTGTACATGACTTTTTGAAATACTAGTAAAAAGTCATTCTCCAAGCTACCATTGGAGATGCTCTATAACTAATTTAGGAAGGGTTATGTTACTAGGACCCCCCTAGTACAAAAAAGTACATCCTAAATACTTATAACAAATTTAGGAAAGGAGATGATTTGCACACTCCTTAAAATGATTTGCACACTAAAAAAGTAGTGTGACTTAACATTTATACCCTTAAATCATTTTTACTTATGCCATCCTTGCAAGGGTATAAATGTCAAATCATACTATTTTTGAGTTTGCAAATCATTTTAAGGAGTGTGCAAATTAACTCTCATTTGGGAAAGGTTATGTTACTAGGACCCCCCTAGTACAAAAAAAAGTACAAAGAGTGCTTCCTCCACCCCTATTTTGTCCCCCATTTTGTCCCCTATTTAACCGTACAACACAATGATCCATTTGAACTTTAGAGGTAAAGTTTCTTGACAAAGATAATGAAAACTGGGTCCCGCGGTAAGTCTTGCTGTTATTTTTGTGAGGGAACTTTACCCTAAAGTTGTGGATCTTTACTCTTTTTTTCAGTTTATGTTATGTCTTTTTTGATAGTTTAATACTTTTGACTTGTCAAGCTTAATAATTTTTGTACCAATGGAGATTTGCTCCGATGGTATCACTCCCCCACCGCAAACGTCCAATTGATCGGTCAAATAGGGATTTTGAGAAATAGGTCATGGGTTCAATCCTAACTCCTGGCTAATTAGGTCACTAGAACAGGTGCTCATTGCCTGGGGCTTGGTCCTTGAGGAAGGGTCAGTCGGCACCCGAAAGGGTGCACGGGGTCATGGTTTCCCCGCCGATTTAAACCTTTTTGAGAAGCTTAATAATTTTTGTTCTGCACTTTCCGTTTCACAGTTTTATAACACAAACAATATTATAAAAATTAAAAAAATTAAAAAAACCGAAAAAACTAAGGGGGTATTGACAACTTTTTAGGGGGTGTCTAAATAACCACACCCATTATACAAAGAAATCCATACATACACATGTGACATGTCAACGAGTCAATCTACTTTCATAGAAAAACGTTAGATCCGTATCTATCTAGCCTAAAGTACAAACAAACACTCGCATGCAAACCACAAGGACGAAACATACAATTTACTCTAATAAGCAAAACCGACCCCCTCTCCTATTATACTCAACATCACCAATATTATCTTACTCCGTATTTACCAACTATGTGTCATAAGATCTTGAAAATTTTAAAAGATCTAGCTAAGTTTCAAATCAAACCACAAAACAAGTTAGACATGATATTGAAGAACATGAAAATAAGAAAAAGAAGTAGAACGACAGTGTTGGTGAATGATAATAATGTTATGTAGTCTTAATATAAAACGTACTTAATCATAAAGATACACGAACATACTACATATTTTCGAGTAACATTATTTGATTTTTCTGCAATCTTTTGAATAATTTTAAAAACAAAAAAACAACTTTTTTATTTTTCCTCATTTGTCTTGACTTTTTAGCATTAATAAATTTAATTTCTTGACTTACTAGGCAATTACAACTTTCAATACATATTTGGGAAGTTGATCCTTTCAACTTCCCCGCCATTATAGTTGGCTCTTCACCTATCCCGCCAATATATAATGGGTTTCTACACACGATTTGAAACACACAAATATAATCAAAACTTGAATACCTTCAAATCCTTTTGTTGTGTGAATAAATTAACTCTCTGTAGATAGAGACATTGAATGTGTTTAGTCTACATTTTCATGAAAAGAAACAGAGAATACCGAGTGTCAACGACAAAGCTGATGTCGCAAAAGCCGCAAACCAAAAAATTGTTTACCCAGGTGTAGAGTAACACCTGATTTTTTCTCAAATGTTACACGTTTTGTTATCTATATTTTATTTGATGTCTTGTGTTTAATTTAATTCTATTTCAAACAAAAACAACGAACTCAGTCTGTTGAGGAGGACAAGATGAACAAAAATTTGACAAACTAAGAGCAGGAAAATGGCAAAGCAAAAGCACACGTATACACGGATGAAGACCATTATTACAAATAAGAAGCTGAGGAACAGAGACTTTGGAAAGAAGAAGATGAAAGGGAAAGAAGACAACAACAAAAACAACGTCGAGAAGAACACTGGAAAGAAGTTCGCGCTTTGATAGAACTTGAAAAAAATGGATATATGAAGTCGATACATCTGAACAGTCATACGAGAGCGACGATTCGGTGAAAGAAACCTATGACTACGACGACATACATTTAACAATTATTAGAAAGCACGACTTCCCCCTAATATAATTTTTATAGTTTGTATGATTTTCATCCTACTTGTATGCCAGTTTATGTGTTAGTACATATTAAAGGGGTGCTTGTTCGTAACACACTTCCCTATTAGTCTCTTTTGGAAATTTTGTCTTCACTTTATATTAAAACAAGCGATCATTTTTGTACAATCATGATTTTATAGTTTTGTGATCACAATTACATTCAAAAGAGGTTTTATATGATATTTTCGAAAAAAATAGCAATCTTGTTATTAGTAACAACTAACGAACATAAAATTTTATTATTTTATGTTAAATTGAAAAGAAATACTCGTAATATTTTATTCCTAAAACAATTCAAACTATTGCAGCCATTGATTAATAATTTGTTGTGTCACCTAATATACAAGTAGAAGTGTGTGTTTCACAAGGAACCAAGCATCCCTAATTATATAATATATTATTTAGAAATTGTTGGGTACCCCACTTCCCTATTCCCAATATCCCACTTTCAATCACTCTTCCCGTGGCTCCATTCTTTCATTTAAAACTGAGCAAAACATTTCACCACATTTTATCTATTTGATTGTTTGTCCTCAAAAGCGCAGAGGGCACTTGCATTTGCATAGTTTGGGTGAGGGCATTCAACTTTTTTTCTATATATTTGATATTTTTTCCACATAATCATCTATGTCTCTACGAAAGCTTCATCAGGGGCATCTCCCCTCACTATTTACTGTGTGGCTCCATTCACAGTAATAACACTAAAAACAGGATAATATAATATTCAACATTCTAAATACAGACTATAAAACATGCTTCCGTAATACACTATTTACTGTCGACTGAGAACAAGTAGAAAATAGAATACATAAACCCTAGATAAATATAAACTAATGATTTAAAATCCATAACTAAACACCAAAAATGACTAAAACCTAGCAAACATTAATAAGATTACGATAAGGATCTTGATCTGAAGTTCTTTTCCAAGACATCAAAATATTTCTTCAAGCAACGTTCAATCAAGCAATTCCCTTTTCTTCATGATTCTTTTCTGCAAAGCACAAAGGTGTTTCAACAAATAATTACTTAACTTCTCATCCTTTTCAATATCTTTCAATAAAACCAAATTTTGTTTTGAATCTGCTTCTCCACTAGATTCGAAAGAAGAAGATTCAAAAGAAGATTTGGAAGAATAAACAAAAGGAGATCTAGGATCCTTAACATTTCTTTGCCTTTTTGAAGAAGACATGTTTTAGGGATTTCTGGTGTTTTTCTTTTGTTTTTGTTAATCAAAGACACCTTTTTATAGGGTAAAAGTTTGATTTGTTCAAGATTAATTAAATACTGTTTTTGGTGCAGAGATAAAAATTAAATATTTGGTGCTTGCGGTTAACCAAAAATCACACAAACAATATATCCTTAACTATAAACTAATTACATAAAGAAAATGTGAGTGAAAAATTGGATGGCACTGTTGAAAAATAAAGTTACAAGATAGGAATATCACCTCGACTCATCCGTTTAACGTTTCATGTATACGAATATCATCTCAACTCATCCGTTTAACGTCTCATCTCATGTATATGAATATCATCTTTACTCATCCGTTTAGCGTCTCATGTACATCAATAACATCTTGACTCATCCGTAATAACGTCTGTGGAAACTAGAAGGGGGGGGGGGTTGAATAGTTGACACGTTTGTTTTGCGTTTTAAAAGTTTACTTTCAAAAAGGTATAGATCCGAGTTATATGTTTAATCAAATCACAATATGAACAAGCAATAACTATTTAAACTAAAGCACGATAACAACAATAATACTATAAGAGGTTGGGGAAGAAACGAACCAAACCAAGACACGAAGAAGCCACAGTTCTTAGGGATCTAGTCGATCATATTAAAGCTAATTATCCCTTAGATCCACTCTTAGAATCTGCCTCTAAGTATACTAAACTAATTCAGGAGATGCTTTCTAAAATCAGTAAAACCTATCCTAGTATCAACACTTCTGAAGAACAATTAGTAGCTGTGACCCCTATAACACCCCGTGTTTTAGGGTCATTGACGATGTCAATAAATTCACAAGTTATTTTTAGGGTTTTACGTGTTTGCTTTTAAATCGTAATAGTTAAGTTAAATCGCGTAAGTTAAAAAAAATTATCGTTTAGCGTAATCGGACACCAAACGAATTAAAGTTTTCGTCAAGCAAGCAATATATTATTTTTATGAAAGTAATAATTAACTTTTTATATTTTATTTTATTGGTTGCGTAAGACGTTTACGTTTCGCAATTAAATACGTTTAAGCATACCCGGAAATCACTTATACACATTTTTAAAACCCTAGATATTTATTAGATATTTATCTAAAATATCTTTTAGATATTTCCTTAACCATGCATCCTAGTTAGACTTAACTAGGGATCCTTAACCATGGTTAGCTCCTATATAAGGACTTAACTAGCAAGATAAACACACATAACACATTCCTAAGGTGTAAATCAAAACAATCTCTCCTATTTTACTCTTGATAGGCCACGGCTCAAAAACACCCCTTTACACAATCCATACAAATTTTTCTACCAATTATACAAACATACACACATCATTCCTAAGACCTTCTAAGGTGTTTGCAAGCATTGGTTAACCATTTACAAGTGTTGAAGCAAAGAATGGAAGATTAGGGTTTCAAACCTAATCTAGGGTTTTCATACTTGCAAGCTTGGATTTGTGATCCAAACAAGGGTTTGGATTGTGTAGGTCATCATACTACATATCATTAAGGTTATCTAAGACTCTTTATGTATTCATACTTATGATTTTATGTGTTCATATGTTTTATTTAGCTAAATCACCATTTAGGGTTTCTTTAATGGGTTTTGATTAAAAGTGAGATTAGAACACTTGTTAACTCATTTAGTATAAAATTAGAAGTTTATAAATTATTAATGAGTTAAATTCTATTTCTCCCCCTTTTTTTCGAATCCAAAAAGGTTGATCGTCGAGTTGCAGTAGAGAGAAAAAAATCAATGATTAAAGACTCCCCCTTGATGTATGCTCCCCCTTGTTCGGGGAACCAAGAAATCGATCTTACGATAGTTTGTTTGCTATATAACAAGGTTAGAAATACAAGTGCAAACCAACATAGCATGACAAATATCTTTTAAGTTAACACATTGTATGTAAATTAACAAAAGAAGAGTTTCATTCCACCAACAAGAAACTCATACATCAGCACAACCAACTAATACATTCATGCAAAATAAAACTAGAGCTAATACAAGATAAAGAGACATAATACTTCATAAGTCTTAAATGATTCATGATGCATAGAGAATGATTTTTTAAACAAAAATGTCTTTGGATTTTCCATTATTAAGCCATTTGAAAAAGGTCTATGGTGGAGGTGGAAAATAGGTTGTGAAGGCGGTGGTTAGAAGATACTCGAGATGAGCAAACATAATGTTCATTTCATCTCGAAGGTTTAAGTAGAGGTTACGGTTGTGGACACAACAAATACAAGTTGATCCATAATAGTCATGATAGTTGTAGTAGAGTGGATGCCCCATGATAGGAGGTTGAGGTGGTGGTGGTAATGGTGAAGGTGGACTTGAGAGATTTTCACGAGGCGTGATTGGTGATAATGATAGAGTGATATCCAAAGAAGGAAGGCTTTGAAGTGGTTGAGGGTTTAAAGGTCTAGGAGGGACATCCAATATGTTCTCAAGCAAAGGGTTCAAAGGTTGAGGAGAGGTTGGTTCATTTGAGATTGGAGGTGAAATTTGAAGTTTTGCTTGAAAAGAAGAAGATGTATTATCTTGACTTAAGGAGGTTTGATTTGTGGATGGAGTTTTGGATGGTGCATTTAGAGGAGTTGGAGATAAAGATGTTGACAAATAGTTGTCTAGGAGGGATTATGGTTAGTTTGATTTTCTTAGAAGGGTTTAAAAAAGAAGCATTTTTGGAATTAATGGTAGATTTTGGTTGAGGAAGATGAAGATGAGAGGAATAAGAAGAGTTCATGATTTAAGGTGGAAGAAGTAGATTCAAGAGGTAAGGCATGGGGTTTGAAGTTTTAGATTCCAAAAAATGTTTATTAAAAAGCAAAAATCAGCTAGGCCTAGATGGGATAGTGGTCAACTGCACAGAAATTCAGGAGGTCACAGTGAAGAAGAAATCTGTAACCTCTGAAGGCGGTCCCATAAATACCCGACGGTCCCAAATATATTATGGGGCCGCCTAGTATTTAAGGGGGCCGTTTTCTGGTGTGAGGGAATTTTTCCAGTTTTTCTGTAAAACCTATACGAAAACATTTTCCTATTTTTGCAGTCAATTCCATTTCATCATGAATCATCTAAAACATAACAATCAAGCATATAGGACTAAGCTTCCTAAATTTAATCAAGAATGCATATATATATATATGGGCAAATTGAAAAGTTCATAAGCATGCATAATATTTTAAACACAACCAAAATGTATCAAGGTGCATGCGAGCATGGGTTTAGGATGATAAAATCAAAAGATCATCCATGGCAAGCTAAGTTGGCCATACTAAGTACTAAGTTACTAATAAGTAGTATAAGTTTAAACATCTAATCATAATAGATCAGTAAATAATATAGATAATAATGTCATAAAGCAATTTCCTTTATTGCTCATTTCTTAATGTCCCTCCACAACCTTCTAAGACTTTTTCCGATTGACCTTACTCCACCACGATGCTCATCTCTTAATTGCACTTGACGGTTGAGGATTTTGGTTTGGCGGGTGTAAAAAGGTTCCATGTTTTGGTCGACATTAGATAGGTTTTGAGGAACTTGAGGAACTTGATTGGTTAGGGAATTGACATAACGAATGAAGGAAGGAGTGCTTGCACACGAGGTTCCTTCGTCATTCCCATCGTCATCATCATCGTTGAGATGAGATGAGGATGGTTGATTGAAGGCGGAAGACGAAGAAGTGGAATGACGACTTCTTCTCGTGCCATGATCTGTAACACCCCAATTTTTACAATATAGCAGCAGAAGCTAATCTGGGGTATTACTTCATGGATACAACAATCATAATCATAGAAAACGACTCAAAAGAGACGTTGTTGAAAAAATTTAGTTATCATTCATTATATTCAGAGTTTTTACAAAAGCAGGTCCCAAAATCTAAAACATCATGTTTGAATGATAACAGTTCAGCCATCTTCGAGTCCATGCCACTCCGTGCCGCAACTTGCTCAATTACCTGAGATAAACATGCTAAAAAGTCAACACAATGGTTGAGTGAAATTCATAGGTTTGATATAAATAGTTTGAATACAAGTAATATTATAATAATTGTATAAACACAATTATTATGAAAATGATATTGTTATGATCTTGGGTCATGTTATTATATACCCGTTATTAGTAATAATCGCAATGAATCATAGTAACAATGTATTATCCCGTTATTGCCTTAGTTGTCGATTGTCTTGTTCTCATGTCATCAACACATTTATCCATCCAAATCATTTAATGACTCAAAGACATATACAAACATATTAACATCCAAAGTCAATTTAATGACTCGAAGTCAAATTTAACGACTTGAAGGATTTATTAATATCCAAAGTCAATTTAACGACTCGAAGTCAAATTTAACGACTTGTAGGATTTATAAAACTAACACATTAATATCCAAAGTCAATTTAACAACTCGAAGTCAAACTTAACGACTTGTAGCATTTATGATACTAACACATTAATATCCAAAGTCAATTTAACAACTCGAAGTCAAATTTAACGACTTGTAGGATTATGCTACAACAAGATGAACAACCATAAGTCAATTTAACGACTTGTAGTCAAATTTAATAACTTGTAGGATTTATAACTTAGACATTAATTGTAATGATACATCAGATTAGCATATAGTCTGGTAAAACATTTGTATTCGTTATTTATAGCATGTATCCCCCTTGCGGGTTTATGAAAGCATTAAAGAGATTAAAAGTGGGCTATGAACTCACTAAGTCATTAATAACATTCACAAAAACGTTATAATTTGTTAATAAGATAAATGGTATGTAAAAGAGTTTGTAACAAAGGGCATTGTATCCCCCTTGCGGTTTATAAAACATGTAAATAAGTAAAGGCGAGGTTATGAACTTCACCTTGAAGGGTAGATTGTAATAAAGATTCTAAAATGAAAAGCTGACGGACCTTAGCACAATCTTAACAGGAAGGTTGCATATATCAAATGATAATAAACATCCACGTCACCGCAACTATTAAAATGTTTGACGTCTTAGGAAGATTGTACTCTAGAACTTTAGTTTTAAGAGTTATGAGTTTGATTGAAGAGTTTGGAATTATTGTATCACCGTTCGGGCCATCATAATTCAGAAGTCATTCAGTAAACGTTTGAGGAGCTAGGGCACTTTAAATCGTAAACCCAACAACTCAGTCAGAACGTAATACCAAGATGAAACTCCGTAATATGAAGCTCCCTAGTATTGTGATACGACATCATCGGTTTTAAGCGTTTTATTCAATATCTGGAAAAGTTAAGCACGAGAAGCGTTAATTAAAGTTATGTCGGGTAATGTTTTGAATATGATTTTATACTTTTTCAAAATGTTACATTTTAGACCCTGCGGTTTGAAAAGTTATAGAATAGTCCTTGGAGTTTGCATTTTTATGACTTTGGTCCTTCAAGTTTAAAAGATATACCAAGTAAACCTTGTACTTTGTAAAGTGACATAATAGACCCTTATAGTTATAACTTTGATAAAATGACATTTTCAGCCCCTTTAGTTATAAGTTTCAGAAAGTTATGATATATACCCCTTGCATGGATAATATTTACAAAACATGTCCAAATTGCCATGCAAGCTTATTTTAACATTTCAATAGACATTTATAAGTTATAATAAACTAAAATATGAAGATTTAACGCAACGAAAGTTTAGAATAACGATTCGTTAAGCTAGGAAGCAAAACAGGTCAAATTAGGGTTTCAAAACGTAAACGTGCGGGTTTTAAGATCAAATTTCTTCATTAATCAATAAAGTGGTTATTTTAACATTAGTTAAGCATGCTAGGATAGATTATAACAATATTTAATCATTATAACATTTAGTTTTAAGAAAAACGCAAAATTAGGGTTTCGAGGTTGTATACGGTTTTGAGGATCAAATGGAAAAATGGAGCATATGAATTGAGATAATGAAACTTTAACAAGATAATAATTAGGTTCAAGATGAACTTTAATAAGGGTAGTAGCAGAGTATAACATTCAAAACTGGGTTTGAGCTTCAATGCTCAAAAATGGTGTAAATGGGTTCTTTACGTGTAGTATTCCACTCGTACGCCATGTAATATGTGTTAATGTAAGGATCTAGTGTTCGCCTCCTTACTCCGGGGCTTTAATTCTTCAGGGATTCGCTTCTTGAACTTCTTTAATGATCGTAGGATCATATGGGAGCAAAGGATTGCTGCCTTATGGGTTTGATAAAGAAGAGATGTGGTGCGAGTTTGAATGAGCTATCTAAGGTCCTATTTATAGTAGTTTGAAGGTATAAGGAGTAAGCAACACTTAGGATCTATTGAGAGACATGTGTATAAGCTAGCTAATGATGTGTTGAAGCTATACCATGAGTGGTGGAGGTCTAGAGGCTAAAATGAGTGTGGACTACCCTAAAGGCTGTCCGCGGCTGTTGTGGATTTAAAGAGAGGAGATTGGACTGATTTGGACCAAGGAAAGGTTATAAGCAGGTGGGAAAGCCGTCTTGGGGGAGTCTATAAGCTGTTCTATGGTGGTATTTGCACATGTGGACTTGGAAAAATGGGTCAACAGAATGTAAGAATGGGTGCGGGTCTCTTTGGGTGGACTAGGTGTTTTCATAATTTTCAAAGCTTTTATTTCGAGTGTAATGATGATTAAGGATGATTGAATAATGTACTCAGAAGGTCTAAATTAAGAATGTCATTAGGATTTAGCAATTGGTTTGGTTTAAACGAGTTTTAAAAAATGAAGAAAAATGAGGTCGCGGTTTTCACAAATGGCTCAGTTAGGGTTTTCTTGACTTTCTTGGCTATATTACGTCAATTCTTGATTGGAAAGATGGAATACTAATCATAGGACTTATATAAAGGATTATCAATGAGGTTTGATCATTGGTTTAAGTTAAAAAGGGTTGAAATTGAAAGAATAAGCCGTGAGTTGGATTAGGGTTTATATTGGATTCTTTAGGGTTTTCTAGGATTTGATTTCCCTTTGCACATTTGCTAAGATAATGAAATAATGATATTGTAAACTCAATCATAAGTTTAAACAATTGATCTTGTTGAATGTTCGGGATTAAAAAATGGTTAGAAACCGAGTAAACGGTCAAATAGTTACATTTTAGTGTCATAATTAGGGTTTCTTGGATTCGTTTCTTTATAATTTGAAGTATAATGAATAAATGATGTATGGAAATGATGATTGAACATGATTGATAATGTTGTAAATTAAGTTATTACAACTTATTTGGGTATTGGTTTAGGTTTATAATGGATAAAAACCAAGAAACGGGTCATGGTTTAGTATTTTGCTCGGGTTAGGGTTTCTGACTTTTGAATTAGGGTTTTGAGTGTAAATATGTGTATGAAAGCTTATGAATAGAATAATTAGGGTTTAAACATTGTATATTGAGTGTAGTAGCTTATACATAAGTGGTGGTGAAGAAATTGGAATGAAAATGGAGGTAAAACGGCTATTTCAGAGATCATGCTTAATGACTTATATATTGAGCTTTTAAGGACTTGTACCTTTCTTTGGATAGAATGTATATTCATATGAGATGTTATGATATTTGTACATATGCTTAGTAAGACTTTGTAACATTCACTTTAGATATTTTAATCTTTCATGGAATAGAGGGATAAGAGGTATAAGTAACGTTTTTTAAAAACCCTTATGATATAACTTTACTGAATGGTACATTATAGGGATAATGTACTTTGTAATAAGGATATTAAGATATTGACTTGACATTTTATGATATTTGCTTGACATATATGAAGACAGGATTGCCATAGATAGGTTGCGTGAGCTCGTCTACTTTAGTTATGTAAGTTACATGACATACTGATATATTGACAATGCAAGTAATGTAATAAAGCGAAAAATTTCCCCGTATAATTGTGATAATAGTAAAATAGGTTGATGAAAATTCTTGGGTTGTTATAGTCTCCACCCCTTATAGAAATCTCGTCCCGAGATTTAGTTGAAAGTTGTAGTGAATAGATGTAGGTATTGGGCATGAATTTAATTTTTATGTTAGGCTAATCAAGGTCACAAGTTCACGTGTGTGATGCATTTATAATTATGTTGCGCAACATAATTATAATTACCTCCTTTCACACGTCTACTTATTTTCCAAGACCACACCTCTTGATGATAGAAAATAGAATTTCTCCAGATCCTGATAGAACCTGGGTGGATGGATCACGATGCGCACTCAGATCGTAAGAAATCGTTATTCATTAACCTTTAAAAGTCAACATCAAATAAGAATGCTATCGCAAGTCTTTGTCAAAATTTTCATACCTAGTGGTATTGAAATCATTTGACATTGTATAGATTATGTTAGCGAGAAAAAAGAAAAATTAGAATACGGGATATCATGGAAGATAAATGTCAAGGAATGATTATGGATTTGTAAGAGAGTTGCTAATCACGTGAGATACAGATTTGGAAATGAACAGATGATGAAGGTAATAAAGGTAATAATGATAATGATTAAGGAATTGTTTATACAAACGGATTAAAAGAAACTTGTTTGTACGTATGTTATATACTTAAGCCTACTTATTTATAATTTGTCACTTACAAAAAGAAGCGTCCAACTTCTTGTAACTGAGAATTTATAAATTCATAGTTTGGAGATTTATAATTTCCTTATTCAAATGAAGAAGTGACCTAATTCATTTCAATAAGATGATCATAAATCGTCTTACCTAAGCATAAAAACATGATACGGAAAATATGGTATGATCATGAAAAGTAAGAAAATATTGAGATGTGTACTGACGCCCATATAGTCGAGGATGATAATTTATGTTTCAGAGTTGAACATAATAGAATCGACAAATGATGTTGAGTTTTGATATCATCAGATAACAAGATGTAACGGAATTATCACTTTATTAATTCATGGATAACTTTACATATGAAACTCTAAAAGAGTTGATACTTATGCTACGTATCTCGTAGCAGGATTCTAGAATAAGTAATAAACGAAAAGGATTGTAGCTTGATGATTTAGCTCCTACAGTTTCTAGTCTGATGGCCTACTTTGTGGCAATTCTGACACCTAACAGTGCACGGTCCTGTGTGATGCAGAGTACACTTCCTACAAAGGGGATGAGGTCCATTATATCCACGGTTTCCATTAGCCTTAAAGATTTCCTGCCTTCCATTTTGCTGCTGATGGTGATAATTGTTGCGGTTGTTATTGTTACGGTTATTTGGGTAGTTATTTTTGTTAATGTGATTGTTGGAGTGGTTATTGTTGTTGCGATCATTGGGGTAGTTGTTGTTGTTGGTGGTGTTCCTTCTATCATCGATCTTTCGTTTGTGATCATTGGTTTCTTGCACAGAATTACGCTTTATTATTTGGTCCATTAGTCTGTGAGCTATGTTGGTGGCTTCTTCCAGAGTCTGAGGTTTTGAAGCAGTAACGTTTCCTTCAATGCTTTGCGGCAGTCCCCCGATGAAAGCTTCCATAAGTTTCTCAGAATTTGGCACCATGTTTGGACATAAGAATGCTAATTCTTGGAATCTTCTAATATAAGTCTTGAGATCACTTCCATTTACAGTTAGACCATAAAATTCATCTTCCATTTTCTTGATCTCAGTTCGAGGACAGTACTTGTTCGTCAGAAGCCTTTTTAACTCAGTCCAGGTGGTTCGATTAGCTTGCTCTATTCCCATAGGTTGGGCATATGCATTCCACCAGGATAAGGCATCGTCAGTTAAAGTACCAGTAGCAAATGTTACTTTATTTTCCTCAGCACATCTGCTTCGAGAGAATACTGATTCGGTTCGTTCAAACCAGCGAATAAGGCCTACTGCTCCTTCCGTACCATTAAAGCAGAAAGGTTGACAGCTGATAAACTCTTTGTAGTTTCCTGTTTTTACTATAGGAGTTCCAGTAAGATTGTTGGGATTACTAGCACTTGCTATGGCAGCAGTCTGTGCTTCCATGGCTGTAGTAAGATCAGCAATCAGTTGCCGGATGGCATCTAAAGTTATGGCTGGTGTTTCGGATGTTGACGTCCTTTTGGGAGGCATCCTATCAACATAAGATAACACGTAATAAGAATGACATCATAAGTTTTAAAAAGTAAGAGAATGTGATGCTAAAGCACTTAGAGGTTATGGTATGATTCATGAAGACGGAGATAATGATACAAATGATGGAGATGATGATGGAAGAGAGAGATAAGTTGGAAACAATAAGGTACGAAACGGGATTGCCTTTATAAATAACTTGCCTTCTTACTGTACATAGTCAAGATTTGACAAGCATTTTTATTTATACCACACATCCCGTGGCTTAGGATAAAGTTATAACTAGTTTAAGAGTTGATGATTTTGAGCTGGTAGATGACATCCTAAAGATCTTCCTGATTTGTTTGGTGACGAGCTTGGATTTTCTCAATGATTCGTTCAAGATCGGAAATTCTGTAGTGAGCAAAGGCAATCTTATCCTTTTGCCCTAACCGCTTCTTTTGAAGTTTGATGATCTGAGTACGGATTTTCTTGAGTTCGGTCTTTAGTTCGTCACTATTCCTTCGTATGATCATTCTATCAATACGTCCTTCCTCCATTTTCTCGATGTGGTGAAGATAGAGTTCATCTAAGTAATTCAAAATATCTTCGATTTGTCCCTCATGATGTTTCAGATACATCTTATCTGAACATTTTCCTATTTCAAATATCTGAGGTGGGGTAGGAGTATAAACTGAGGAAGATGGTGATACCAAATCACAGGTTTGATTCCAGGATGAATTAGATAACGTAGTTGAGGAAGAGGATGAGGAACAGATTCGCTTCTTAGGTGGTAATAGTTCTTCAGGAACAAAGAAATATCGAGGATCAAATAGTAGTGATGGTGGTAATATCGGAGATGGAGTCAAAATAGCTGGTGAAGTAATAGGATCTGGTGATGAAATAGGTGTTTCCTTAGCATAAAATGCTTGTACGTCCTTCAAACAAGGATTATTGTAGAAAGATGAGAATACTGGTGGGATCATATTATCTGTAGAGTTTTCCGAAGAGTTAAAAGAACTGCTTCCTGATGAAGCTGGGAAATAATCCGGTGAAACCGAAGTATAGTTGAGAATATTCATAGAGGAAAAAGCATCCTCAATATCGGAAGTAGAGTGGTTGGGAGAAGACATCGTTCTGATAACAACCCAGTTTGTAAATAACATAAGTTATTTATGTAATAGTATAATAGATATGTATCTTTACTTACTTGTTCCGGAATGTAGTGGCACGGAGGACTTTGATGGCTGAAAAATGAAATGTGGTTATAGTTAAGGTTTTGACCTTGTTCTCTATAACCATGGCGCTGATACCAATCTGTAACACCCCCATTTTTACAATATAGCAGCGGAAGTAGCAACGGAAGCTAATATGGGACTACTTCATGGATAACAACAATCATAGCATAGAAAACAACTTTATAAAGAGACGTTGTTAGGAAAAAATTTAAGTTACATTCATTATTAAATCAGAGTTTTACAGAATGACAGGTCCCAAATCTAAATATCAAGTTTGAATGATAAACAGTTCAGCACCTTCGAGTCCATGCCATCCGTACCGCAACTTGCTCAATTACCTAAGAGAAACATGCAAAAAGTCAACACAAAGGTTGAGTGGAAAGTATAGGTTGGAAATGATAATAGTTTAAATACAAGTTATCATAATTGGAAAATGTTGGTATTTGCAGGAAATATCGTTATTGAAGAACTTTATTGTCATAGTGGAACGTATATCACCCTAAATCATGAATCACATAAAGAGATAAAGAGATATTAAAGAGATATTGGGAGATACTACCCAAAGAGATATTGGGAGATATTACCCAAAGAGATATTAAAGAGATATTTGGAGATATTACCCAAAGAGATATTGGGAGATATTCCCTAAAGAGATATATAAGAGATATTGGGAGATATTACCCAAATAAATATTGGAGGATCCTACCCAAAGCGATATTATGAGATATTGGGTTGATATATCCCCAAATAGATATTTGCAGGTACCTAGGCATTAATATATTCTGGATAGCATATGTTTAGCATAAACACGTGCTTTCATGATTTTATAGTAGGTGTCACGGGTTTATAAGATATGTGAGATTATGAATTCATTAAATCTTTGAAAAGTAATCACATTGTTATAAGATAAATGAGTATGTAAAAGAGTTTGTAACAAGCATGTATCCCCCTCGCGGGTTTATAAAACATGTAAATAAGTAAAGGCGAGGTTATGAACTTCACCTGATAGGTGGCAGTTGTAATAATTTATTATGAATGAAAGCAGAGAGTCTCTTATCCACAATCTTAAACAAGGGAAGGTGATATAGCACATGATAGAAACAGCCAGGTCACACACTGAGTAGATATGTCAAGTCTAGGAGATTGTATCTTTAGAACTTTGGTTTAAGAGTTATTGAATTTGATTGAGGAGTTTTGAAATTTATTATATCACTGTTCGGGCCATCATAATTCAGAGGTCATTCAGTACTGGTTGAGGTGTAGGGCCACTTTAACGTAAACCAACAATCAGGCAGAGTTAATAACAAGATGAAACCTCTTATATGAATAGCTCCCTAGTTTGGTGTACACGATAGATTCGGATGATTGTTTTAAAGCAATTTTAGTTTGATATCTGGTAAATGTTAAGCACATCAAGCGTTAATTAAAGTATGTCTGGCAAGGTTTTGATTATGATTTTTATTCTTTTTAAAATGTTACATTTTAGACTTGGGGTTTAGAAAATTTGCAAATAGCCTTGGGATGTTTAGCATTTTATCGTCTTTTGGTCCTGTAACTTTGATAGGATATTACAAGTAAACTTGGACTTGAATATGGACATAATTGTCCCTATGAGTTATAAACTTTGATAACACAACGCCCTTCCATGGCGATACCTTGAGCAGTACCATATCACCAACTTCAAATTCCAACGGCTTAGCTCTCTTATCTGCATAACTCTTCTGGCGACTACGGGCAATCAACAACCGGTTCTTAATCTGGACAATCTTCTCGGTCGTATCACGGATCAATTCTGGACTGGTGAGTTGGCTATCCCCAACCTCACTCCAGCATACAGGTGATCTACATTTCCTTCCGTACAAAGCTTCATATGGTGCAGCCTTAATACTTGCGTGATAACTATTGTTATATGAGAACTCGACTAATGGCAAATGGCGATCCCAACTACTTCCAAAGTCAATCACACAGGCACGCAACATATCTTCCAGCGTTTGTATTGTCCTTTCACTTTGACCATCCGTTTGAGGGTGGTAAGCGGTACTCATATCCAAATTCGTCCCCAACGCTTCCTGAAGCGATCTCCAGAATCTTGACGTAAAATGGCTATCTTGATCCGAAATGATCGAAACAGGTACACCATGCCTACACACTATTTCCTTCAAGTACAGTTGCGTGAGTTTCTCCATACTATCCGTTTTCTTCATTGGCAAGAAATAAGCTAATTTGGTCAGTCGGTCGAGAATAACCTAAATCGTGTCATACCCACACGGCGTTCTCGGCAGTCCGCTCATAAAATCCATAGTAATTATTTTCCACTTCCAAACAGGAATCTCAGGTTGTTGCAGCAACCCAGACAGTTTCTGATGCTCGGCCTTAACTTTCGCACAAGTCAAACACTTACTAACATACGTGGCAATATTCGCTTTCATATTCGGCCACCAATACAACAACTTCAAATCTTGATAGATCTTATTCGATCCCAGATGGATAGAATACTTGGACTTATGCGACTCATGCATAACCAACTCTCTCAATCCACCTTATCGCGGCAACCAAACACGATTCCCAAAACAACGTGTTCCATCAAGGTAAAATTCAAATATCGGCTTAATCAATCTCCCTAAATTTTTTGCTTTTACATTCTTTCTCTTTATGGCTTCTCCCTGAGCTTTAAGAATCTGCTTTGGTAAATCATTGTGAAAAGTCATCATCAAAGCTCGAACACGCAATGGCTTATCCCTTCCCTTCCGACTTAAGGCGTCAGCCACCACATTTGCTTTTCCAAGATGATACCGAATTTCACAATCGTAATCACTCAATAACTCAATCCACCTTCGTTGTCTCAAGTTTAACTCTTTCTGATTTAGGATATATCGTAGGCTCTTGTGATCGGTGAAAACCATACACTTCGTCCCATAAAAATAATGTCTCCATAATCTAAGAGTGAAAACAATGACTCCTAACTCCAAACCGTGAGTAGTGTAATTCTCTTCATGGACCTTCAATTGTCTAGAAGCATACGCTATCACTTTCTCTCTTTGCATCAACACGGCTCCATAACCCTTAAGAGATGTGTCACAATACACTATGAAATCTTTCATTCCTTCAAGCAATGCTAAGATCGGTGCACTACACAACTTCTGCTTCAATGTTTGAAAAGCTTCTTCTTCTTTTCCCCACTCGTATTTCTTATTTTTCTGAGTCAACTTAGTCAGTGGCTTAGAAATCAAAGAAAATCCTTCAATAAACCTCCGATAATACCCAACCAATCTAAGAAATTGCCTTACCTCCGTTGGCATCGTTGGTGTAGCCCAACTCTTAATGACTTCGATTTTGGCAGGATCAACATGAACACCACTACGATCAATCACATGACCCATAAATTATACCGAATCTAGCCAAAAATCACACTTTGAAAACTTAGCGTACAATCTCTCTTTCTTCAGCAGCTCCAAAATAATCTTCAAATGCTTTCTATGCTCTTCTTCATCCTTGGAATAAACCAAAATATCATCGATGAACACTATGACGAACTTATCAAGATATGGCTTGCATACTCGGTTCATCAAGTCCATAAACACAGCAAGCGCATTAGTCAATCCAAATGGCATTACTTGGAACTCAAAGTGACCATACCGAGTTCTAAATGCAGTATTCACAATGTCTTCCTCTTTAATGTGTAACTGGTGATATCCTGATCGCAGATCGATCTTAGAATATACGCTAGAACCTTGCAACTGATCAAATAAATCATCAATTCTTAGAAGAGGATAACGATTCTTGATAGTCAACTTGTTCAACTCGCGATAATCTATACACATCCTGAAAGATCCATCTTTCTTTTTCACAAACAACACCGGTGCTCCCCACGGTGATGAACTCGGATGAATAAATCCTTTCTTTAATAGCTCTTTCAATTATACCAACAACTCTTTCATCTCAGACGGTGCCAATCTATATGGTGCACGTGCAACAGGTGCAGCCCTTGGTACTAGATCAATTCGAAACTCTACTTGCCTCGGTGGTGGTAGTCCTGGCAACTCCTCAGGAAACACCTCAAGAAAATCATGAATTACAGGCACATCTTCCATCCGTTTCTCCTTCGACTTGTTCTCCGTCGCATGTGCTAAAAACAAATGGCAACCTCGCTTGATGTACTTACGGGCCTTGATACACGAAATGATCTTTAATCGAGATACACCCTTGTCACCTTTGACTATCAACGTCTTATTCCCATACGGTATACAAACAACTTTCTCACCACAGACGATAATGGCAACGTGCTTGACAAGCCAATCCATACCGATTATGACGTCAAACGTCCCAAGCTTAATCGGCATAAGATCAATTTCAAAAACATGGTTCACTAAACTCAAAGTGCAACCTTTAGAAACAGTGTTCGTACTAACTATCCTTCCGTCAGCTAACTCTACCTCATAACTACCCTCTATTTTAATCGGTTTGATATTGAGCAATGAACTAAATCTAGTGTTCACAAAACTCCTATCAGAACCCGAATCAAAGAAAATAGAAGCATATTGGTTATTTAGCAGAAACGTACCAGTAACCACATTTGGACCTTGCGGCTCAGCATCCATAATAGCATAAGCTCGACCACGAACTTCTCCAACTTCTTCTTGCTTAACCTTCTTTGGACATCGGTTCCTAGTATGACCTTGCTCACCACAATCATAACTAGTCCAAACAGGTTGAGCGTTAGCACCCGTGGCAACACTCTTCTCTTTAAAATACCTTGCCTTATGCCCAACCTTTCCACACTTATGGCACTTAATCGTACACTGACCGGTATGGCGATTAAAACATCGTTCACATAAAGGAAGCTTTCCATCAGTAGGAGCGGTAACCATGGCTCGCGCATTTCCTTGCTTTTGGCTATTCTGCAAAGTTTGACGGGAGTTATCCCTTTGATTGCCCTTACCACTACTATTTCCACTTTGAAGTTTCTCCCATTATTGCTTCTTTCCTTCCAAAATCCTCGCATCTCTAGCTTGCGATTTCTGCTCCATCAACTTATGAGCCATACATACAGCTTCGTTCAAATCAGCAGGCTTCGAAGATGTCATTTCACCCTTGATATTATCCGTCAATCCTCGGATGTAAGCATCGGCCTTTACTCTTTTAGGCTTTACCATTCTTGGACACATCAAATCTAGTTCGTTAAACCTCTGAGTATAAGCAACAACATCATACTCCTTAACCTTCAAGTTCCACAATTCATGCTCCATTCTTTGAACTTTTTCTATCGGACAAAACTCCGCAGTCATCAATTGCTTTGTCTCAGTCCAAGGCATTTGGTTCGCAGTCTCCAAACCCATAGTTGCAACCTTAGTTCTCCACCAAGTCAAAGTTGGTCCTTCCAATATAGAAGCAGCAAACTTTACCTTCTTATCCTCTGCACATTCACTGATCTCGAAAACACTCTCAGTTTTCTCTAACCATCTTCGCAATTCGACAGCTCCTTCAACACCACGAAAGACAGCAGGATTGCACTTCATAACCCAGCAAAAGTGCACTCACGAATAGCAGGTACAGTGTCTTGACCTCTAACTGGCCTAGATCCACTAGCATCATTTCTGACATTTGCTTGCCATGCCCGCTCAGCAGCAATAGCGGCATCAACACTTTCCTTGATCATTCGATGAATAGCAACTTGAGTCATAGGTGAAGACTTTAGAGGCATGATTCAGTCACGTCACACAGAAAACAATCTGGTAAGCATTCATAACATGGTATTCTCATAACATGGTACAATGACAAATCAATCACGATAACAGTCACACAACATCAAGTAGTAATCAAAAGATAGTCATTCATTTTTCATCACAAGAGAATTAATACATAGTTGCATTGTCTCATGAAATGATACAAATCGTTACAACCAATAGCACTAAATCTACTAACTGAGGACTCAGTTTAGTGATTACACAACAAAAGAAACTACAATTAAAACTAAACTACTAAGAATCATGAGGAGATCCTTGCGGCTCAGACGAAGGACTCTTCTCATCTTCAATCAGAACATTGATAGCTTCATTCGGTCTTTCTTTAAACACAAATCCCCTATGAATCATCTCTTAATAGAACTCATAAGCTTAAACACTAGTCCAATAGAGATCTCTCTCGACTCGTTCATTCTGCATACGAAGGAATGTGTTGATCAACCTTGCTTCTTCAATTTCTTACATTCAACCCTATCTTCAGTATTACCAAGCTTCACAATTAGCTTTTCCATTACAGCCTTTCCTTGCTCCATACTAGAACGCACTTCATTACCCAAATCCAAAATCAACTTACCATAGAACTTATCCTTTGGTTTTCCTTTCTTCTCGACCAATGCATGCGCCGTCTTGCATCCACACAATCGTCTTGAAAAATTGACCATTCAACCAAAAAGAGAGTCAATATCCTGTCTCATGAAGCCAGGTAGTAAACTATCACCATCCTCTCGAGGAATAGCGGCAGTAGACAATTCACCTACCTCATAGACACTAACAGAAATAGTCTCATCCTCATGCTCAATTGGATTCTCAACCTTAATCTCATCATCAGGTTCAGACTCAGAAGCAGGCAGCAGAGGGTTAAGAGGATCTACCTCTTCATAAGGATATGTCAATTCTGGCTCATTCTCATCTTCCTCAATGTCAACTTCCATATCATCTTCTTCTTCTTCCTCAAATTTGTCTTCTTACGGGTCTTCGTCTTCATCTTCTATGATAGGCTCGAGAACAACAAGAACATCATCGTGTTGATTCGGCTCAACAACAGGTATATCATCTACGTGATAGGGAGGAATTACGTTCACCATGATAATCTAGAAAATATCATACAATACTTACTTAATAGCGTATCACTTCTTATTATTATTGGAACACTATTACCAAAATAACAGTTCGCATAAAAGCGCAACAAATAAAATTTTATAATTCACGACCTTCTCGATCCGCACATACCTCAATTATATTTCAAACATATATAGTATTAGTTATCATATAATCGCATGACATTTTATGCATACAACACACGCATAAATGTACCCACACATAACACTTTATGCGTCCAACACATGCATAAATTTATCCATACTTAACTATTTATACATATAACACATACGTAAACATACTTACACATAGCAATTTATAAATGTACCTTACATGTAACCAATGGCAACGAGGAGTCTCGGCGTGCGTGTAGAAGCGTTATAGTTTAGGTTTTTCAAACAGGCTCGACATAGTTCTCTACAACCAAAGCTCTAATACCACTCTGAAACACCCGCCCCGAAGGGCATCGGATTGCGCAGCAGAAATTTTGCAATTTGGTGTTACTAAATAGCATCCTTTACCACAATAATAGAAAACGACCCAAATGAGACGTTTAAAACAACATGTGTTCCATTATTATTCAGAGTTTAAGTGCGTTAGGTCTCACAGAATCGCAACCACCGTCTATTACAAAATTGAAAGACAATTGTTTTCAAATAAAAAGACATTGTTTTTAAACACAACATAAGACATTGTTTTTGAAAGACCGGAACACACAAGTAGTCTTTCCATAAAATCTATCACACGCACGACACTGCCACGCCATCGTTACCTTTAGCCTTGGTTACCTGGGATAAAACATGTTTAAAACGTCAACAACAAAGTTGAGTGAAATTCATAGAGTTTAAAATAATCAATAAGTAAGAATCTTTGAACACATAATTAGTTCTCGAGAAAACAAAGCAACAAATGCAATGTATAGCAACTTCTTTTCTTTCATGCAATAAGCTCATGACACCGAACGTTAAAAAGACATATGGCATTTCATATGTTAAAGGTGCCTCAAAATAAGGTATTATTGTCATATACCTACTAATTTCTAAGTACCAATGTCTATTTGATAGGGTGGTCACAAGGATTCAGACCCCGTACAGGGTTGTCAAACCCAATAGATCTATTTAATGCATTAGCGTTTACCTCACAAGGTAATTAACGGTTCATGAAATAAGGGACTTCGACAATAGCTACTTATGCGGAAACAATCTCATAATCGGGTCTAGCATACCATAAAATCATATGTGTTTGATTTATAAAACAAACATGCATCCCCCTTGCGGGTTTAAAAATAATTAAAAGAATTTAATGCGAGGCTATGAACTCTCCTTAAGCAAAACATCTAATCAATCAACTTCAACTAACGCAAGAAACTTCATGTCTAACCGCGACCTATATTATACATATATAGCGGTACGTGACTAAAAGTATAATAGATCATATATTACATACTTGAATACATACATATTACTATTACGTATATACAATCATATACTAAAATCTCCAAGTGCGACGCAAAAATATTCACCTTGACGCACTTAACCATATTACAACATTTTCCATAAAGTTTCTATTTTTAGCAAGTTACCGAAAGTAAGGATAATATAATCTGAACTTCATATTTCGTTACCAATTAACTAACATTACTAACCCTTTGCTCATTATTGACTTCATTCAAAAATTTACTCAAGTTTGACTTTCAAAAGTCAAAGTTCGTAGTTGACTTTTTACCCCAAAAATTATCCAAACTTGACTCGGCCGTAAAACATTCGTTTTTAGGAGTTACAAGGCCCACCTTATATCAAAACGAACCTTAGAACATCCTTTATCATTATCAAAAGCCTAATTTAGATTTCAAAAATTTCTCGACACGCTATGACCAAGTCAAACTTTCTGGTCAACGAAAGTCAACCCAAAGTCATACCAAAACTCATTTTTAGCAAAATCTAACTATCCTAACATGTTTAACTAGTCTAAAAACATGTACCAAAACTATCAAACACATGTTCATACTTGAAACACTTTCAAATTGATTTTGCACTTGAATCATCTAGCTACAATCATATACATGTAATAACATTCAATTAAATCAAGTAAACAAGTAATTAGAAGACTCACAAAGCTAGAACAAAGTTTAATTTTTGTTTCCCCCTTCCTTTTGAAATCGGACGCAAACCTAAAGACCAAAACCAAAGCTTTTTCAACAAAACCAACTAGCTAATAACACTTATCTAACACTAGTAAACCTTCCTTTTAGATCAAAACCCCAAGAACACACTTGAATTTCTAACTTTCTCAAAACTCAATGCATGTAAGGTTTTCTTAGTGGGAAATATAGAGGATTAAACAAGGATTAATATGGTATAACTTGATTGTAATGCATGTAAGTAAATAATTTTTGACAATGGATTTATGGTGGTGGTGGTGGTTCGAACAGACAAGAACAAGAGAAAGGGAGAGGATGAAAAAATTTTGGTAAAAGAATTATGTATGTGTGTGTGCTTCTTTATATAGAAAGAAACTTTGACACTTTAACTCCTTTAGTCCCTCCTTTCATAAGTCCTTGCAAAGTTAATACAAAATGGTTATATTTTTATTACCTAGCCGACTAGAACACGGGTCACCACTTGTTTCGTAAAATTTTGAATCCGTCCCACTAATTATAGTTTAAAACCTTTATCAAAACGTTAAACCTCGTAAAACACGACCTTTAAGCACGGTTTTTACAAAAACTTGGGGAAACATCGTAAAATACAAAAATAACATAATCACGCTCTTGGAGCAATAATTTAATTTTTTTTGACTTTCTTAGACGCTAAAAACAAATAAAAACTCAGCCACGGATTGAAATCACCTTATCAAAGGAAATTTTTATCAAACCTCATTTAGTATAAACGACTATAACTATTTGCGTAACTAATATAATTATCTTAGCTAGGGATAGACGTTGACCTGAAACTCGGGTTGTTACATCGGGTGCTTGGTACTCTTATTGTTTTTGTTGGTGCATACATTTCAACACCCTCTTAGCAAGGGGGAGCATTTGTTGAGCTCGCATTTTATATACTTCGGTATATATACATATATATTTGTCTTCGGACGACCATACTACATTTTGCACTAACGTTGACTTGTAGTTTTTGTCATTCATGCATCGAGTACTTGGCGCCCTCGTCAAGGGAAGCATCTGCCAAGGGGGAGTATTTACGCCTAAGTCGTCTCTTTCAACACTCTTTTTGTTTCGACAAAAAGGGGGAGAAAGAATTAAAACTCGAAATTTAAAACTTATATATTTTTCGTATTTACATAAAACGAGTTAATGTTTTGTCCTAAAAAAATGGAGAGATTGTTAATACAAATAATCGGGTAAAAATGTTATTTATATTTTTCGATCTTCTAAATTTTATTTACAAAAAGTATTAAATCGTATTACGTAAAGTTTAAAATAAATAAGTTTTAAACGTAAAATTTTAATCGTCGTAACAATCACTAAAGGTATGAATGGTGATTGTTTAAATACTTTAAGTCATGATCAAGGAAAACATTTTTGCATCCACAAAGTATAATAAAATGTATACTTATATTTTAGCAAGTATACGAAGTTAACTTGCACATTTTATTTTTGTAATTAATCTAAGAAAATTGGATAGAGGAATCATGGGTCTGGATGCTGTGGGGTTGTGGAAGTGCTGGCCTCACCAATCCTCTGCCTGGTGCGTCTTGGAATGTTCAGGTTAGGCTCCTCCGAAAGGTCCCATCGATTGCCTGATATGTCTGCCCGCTAGCCTCCATGAGCTGTGTCATACATGTAATCATCCATGTAGAGAGTCTCCCCTGATCGGTCATCGATCTCTCCACAAGTCCTTGTAAAGTCCTGAAATCCTGTCATAACCCCTGCACCTCCTCCTCAAGTCTCTCTACAAATTCTCCTAAGGATAGTCCACCTCCAACTTAGAGTGGTGAGTGGCGCTATTAGGTACCTTAAGGGTGCTGGATCAGCCTAAACACCCTCATCGACTGCAGGAGCATCCTCAGCGGCTCCAAGGGCACCAGCCGTAGCAACCTGCTGCCTCTCTGGTCTCAGGGCTACCCAAGCCTAGTCATCTCCTATCTCCATGCAGATGTTGAGCTTAACAAGCTCACCCATGTCAATCAATGGAAACTCACGGGCCACAACAGATAATCTTCTCAACCTATCATCACTCATCAGACCAAAGTGATAAGTAAGAAGTCTAATAAAATGCCCTCCAGATAACCTGGCACCGCTCTTCCTCCCCTCAGCATGCCTAAACAAGTATTGTGCCAACAGATATGGGACGTGAGCTGCCCCTTGGTCTATGCTACGAAGATAAAATAGGTCGTGGCAGTCACCTTTTTAGGTGCCTACCCCCTCCCAGAAATGTTGTAAGAGATCAATATGTGGCACAGCCTCCGAACCGGATCTCTGATGTAAGTATACGATGGAGCTCCTCTTAAAAAGTCCCTGCCAGAAGAAATCTCAATCTAGTAATCACTAAGATCTCCTTTATCTGATTTTTGATCATCGGGATAAATTATATTGAAATGGAATAGATCATTAGAGTACAAAATGCTTTGTTCCACTTCATCATATTCTGACAATGAGGCTTCATCTTTTAAATCAAATTCATCGATATCTTGAGGCAAATAGTTGGTTCATTGAGAGATCTGATTACACATTAGAGCATCATGTAACAAGGGCTACGAAATCATTCTCAAATTCTTTAAATAAAGTCTAAATGTTAATACAACTGACCACAGGCTCGGGTGATGAAAATAAAGGCTTATTGAACTTTCATTATCTTTTTTCGAATCCGTTTTCAAATCACTGGTAGAAATTATTTTATAAGAAAACGAGTTTTTGTCAAAATACCAAGTAATCTTCATCGCGAGATTCGTCAATGATAATGCTAAAGGTCAATTCACGTTAGGAGAACTTACCGTGGGTTTCACAGAGGTGTTTCATTTAATGTCAAACTACCAATTGAAGACTATGGCAGGAATTCAGTTTCAACGATCTAAGTCGAGAACGTCTTCATCATACAATCTTACCATACCTAGCAGTATTCCAAGTTAAACACTACCCACATTTTTGGAGCTTTTTCCTTCTTCAGCCTAATGTACTCTTCCATAGTAAATTGTTTTGGGTTTTCCATCCTGTAATGAACGTTACTAGCAGGAAAGGCCGTCAATATCTATACTCGTAGTCCACAAAAGCAATAATTAGCAATCAACAAGAATAGTGAATAAATCTAATATATACTAATTCTAAGGGTTAGATCTAATCTAATACTAAAAACCAAAATATCAAATAAAAATTAAGATTAATTCTCACTCCCCGGCAGCGGCGCCAAAAACTTAATTATGTCGTTTTGTGGTGTTAAACTATGATTCAAGTTTTAAATTTATGTTTTGCCGACTTAACCAAAATTAACACTTTAACGGGCAGTGTACCCGGTCAGTGGGAGTTTCATGGTAAGTAGGGTGTCGATCACTTGGAGCGAAGTTAAATCTTTCAATCTTAGCATAGGCGGTAGACAAAAATGGTTTTTCTAATCTAAGTTAGTCTAACCTATGCTAAACCTATGTTAATCTTAAATCTAATGGATAAGAGGTGTTTTCAGCCTGAGAGACTGGCACAGGTTTTGTGGTGACTAAAACCAATTCAAGACACTTTAACCCACGCAAGCAAATTAACAGAAGATATAAGAGCGGTCTAGCCAAATATAAGAAAACTGTATTAACCATTATTAATCTAGTCAGAACGCTGGTTTGTTTATTAGTGCAATAATTACTTATCTCAAGGCGGCATATCATTCTTAAGACTTAGGAGTTACTTCTTCCTAAAACCTAGACACGTAGAATTCTGTCACAATTAAACGCATCCGCATAAAGCATCCTTATTTGCTGATTATAATCTATCTTAGGGATTAAGGCAATGGTGATCTTGTTAAACACTAGCTCATAGAGACTTTACCAACTTACTACTTAACGACTCTTTATATACTAGTAGTCCACTGTCCGAGTCTTTACCAATTGATTAGAACGTACTCGTTGCTACCAAGGTCACCTTATGACTCAACTAAGCTCACAATCAAAGGGCAAAGATAGGTCAATATTTGTGATCTTATGATTCTATATATAATATAAATTATAATATGAAGAGTTATCCCAGACTCTTAGCCTAAGCCCGAACAACACCGAAGTTGTAGCACATTAAATATGTAGGACTATACCCAGTTAAATGATAGGTCGCATACTTAAGCACGTAAACAAGTATAAATTGATAAACATAAATAAGCAATTAACGATAAATTACGAAATCAAGATAAACAAACCAAACATTAGGATCTTCATAATATTGGCTAATACCTGAAGGTATTAGCCTTCAAACATCATAATTAATACAAGAGTAATGATTTAGCCAAGGTAAACTAACCGAGTTAACGAATGATACCAAAAACTAAACTATTACAAGAGTATAAGAAATTACACGTTGTCTCCTATGGAATGAATCGCATTGCTCGACCTCTTCTGCTCTTTTTCTCCTCTGAAAATTGACTTTTATGGTTTAGGTATCGAGAATATGATTTAGCACACTTAAAAATTCTTTTGAGTTTTCTATTTATAAGGTCTGAAGTCGGTTTTGATACGGCGTATCTAATGTCTTGGATACGGCGTATTGAGGGTTTCATGAAGTAGGGACCACATTTGATATCTTCCAGAATATTTTATTCCCTTATAGCTTGAATATGGCGTATTGGTCATCCTAGATATGACGTATTGGATCTTGTTTCCTTCATGGTCTTTGGAGAGTGCAGGCACAGATACGTCGTATCTTCCTTGATGGATACGGCGTATTGGTCTTCAGAATAGTAATCTTCAAATATCTTCGTTTAAGCTCCAGAATGCGTGCCTTTTAGTCAACTTTCACCAAGTACTCCATAATTAATGTAATTCTCAAATATGAACGATTAAGTAACAATTCTTTGCAATAATTATACAAAATGGGTTAATTAAATGGGATAAATTATGCTATAAAATAGACGTTATTTGATGTCATTAGTCAGGCAGACCTGTAATCCGAAACATACAATATGATGCTACTTACTAAAATCCCGACACGAGCGTAAAAAAGACCTGACACCCCAAAGGATGCTAACCGTCAAGAAGTCAAAGAGGGAACAAATGGCTTATTCACTAACTTGTCTAGAGTGGTACACATAGATGCTTTCCCACTAACCTTTCCAATCATAATTCATTTACATTTTCAAAAAAATAAACCACACTGTTGTTGTGTGTGTCTTTGTTCTACCGCCGGCCACCCTACACCACCACAACCGACCATAATATTATTCCAACTTTGATTGAGAACGTGATATGTCCAGGTTGGATACAGTATTTGGGTATTCATGTTTAAACAATGTTGTGGGATTGTCAGTCGTGTCGAAATCTATATTTTTGAAGATTTTCTTGTAAGTTTTCAAATTTAAATTTTGTTTTGGACCTTTTTGGTTTATCTTGATGCATAGAAGTTAGTTGTGTAAAGTTAATCGACATGAAAAATCGATTTTTTGAAACGAAACTAATAAAAAGGTGTGTGTTGGTTCGTCGAATATGAAAAGGATAAAGGGGTTTTGTAGTTTGTGATGTTGGTGGTCGTTGATGGTTGAAAAAAAGGAAGTTGCTAGATATTATTATCGATATAGCTTGTCTAAGCTTATACGGCTTTTTTTAACTATTTTCTTGGCGATTTTGGGCTTAAATGCACGTCAACCTTCCAAAATCACTAGGAAATGATTTTGACTATTTTTGTGTTTATGGCGTATGTTTTGTGAACATATTTTTGAGAGCTTATTGGTATAAACGAAATGCGAAACGTAGCCTTTATTAGTCTTTATTTTGTCAAGCATAATATACGTATTTTGATGCTTATGGACTCACGTCCACAATAAGTCTATTTATAGCCGTGCTTAATGGAATGCTTATTATGGTCCCGAATTATTTCTACTATAGTAATAATCCAGCTTATGTATGTAAATGGATCTTGGTTGGACTTGGATCGTATTTTTGACGTATAAATTTTCTTAATGGACCCTTATTGGCCTTAAAGCCAATAAAGCGATTTTTAAGGTCGATATAAAGAGTATTTGAACGGACTTTTAAAAGTAAGAATTGAATTTACGAAATGATATTGAACGATATTTTGGGAAAACATTTTAGTAAACGTTAAAGATTGAGATTTTGGAATTTTATCGAAAAGTGTCGAATTTATGAAAAGTGTTAAAAATAAGGTTTGAAACCTTGAAAAACGTTGTACGCGCTGTATCGGGCCAGTTCGAAATTTCGTAAAAATTTTATACTTAGAAATTTTACCTAAAACATGATTTTGAATTTTAAATAATAAAATATTATTTAATTATTTTAATAAATTCACTGAAAGACAAAAAATATAATTTTTCTGCTACAAAAATTCTCCTGAACTAGATTTACTAAAGTAGACGTTTTCAATTTCAACGCTAATTTGAGATTATTTTCACGAAAAAATTTGGGACTAAAGGTTAACCGAATATGACTTACCGAGATATCTTTATAATTATATAATTATAAATAATTAGCTATATTACGTTATCAAATTTCTCAGCAATAGTATAAGTGAATGTATATTGAGTAATGGGATTGATAATAAATTGTTGGGAAATATTTCGCCAATCATCACATCACACTAAATCGTATATAATTGTACAAGACTCGCAAGATCTATGCATCAAACGTGAAGATTGTTTTGGAAATGGATGATTAAATTGGGACATTAACTGGACTAGGTCGTGTGCGGGCGTCGTTGCATTTGCTTGTGTGATTGAGATTTGGTTGCTAAAGACTTGCTTGAGGTGAGTTCTCCGTAGCGCCCATTTGTTACTGTCATTTTTCTGTTAGAGAGAAAATGATAACTCAAATGTGTTTTTGAGAATGTTTTGAATGACTGTGTGAAATTGTGTTTTTGATTTTTGCGACAAATATGTGCTGTATGGATGCCTAAGCTAATATGTATGTTGTCCCGATGATTGTTTGGATTAGTTAGTACGCCTACTCAGTATTTGTGTATTATTCGAGCGGTAAGGGTACGCCTACCCTAGTTTTGTGTGTGGTCCCACCCTAAATTTTAGTGCCCAGCTGGTTAGGCCCTCTAGTGCTTAAGTGAATATAGGTGATACACTACGGGATGCTATGTCAGAATTTTTTTTGCAGATATTCCATTGTCCATATAGCACAATTTTCCACTGTTGAATACTGGCACACCTTTGAGGTTATGAGAGGTCAAACCTACGAGCTCATCAACATTATTGTTGGACTAGTTGAGTATCATTTTCAGGTGAAGTGAAAGAGGAATAGTTTGGTGATGTGTGATAGCAAGCTTAGAAGTATCCCGTGTGGATTTTCATGTGAAGTCTTGCTTGTTTATTTATTTGGCTTTAGTATTTGGAAATTTTGGTTTAAGTTTGGATTTGGACCCCATGAGGGCTATTTGATATATTAAAGAGAGTGTGGATTTTGATATGATTTGGACATCACTCGAGGTTGTTTTCGAAGGCTTGATGGCTTTGTAACACTTGAAGTTTATGCATTTGTAGTTTTCCCTCTCAATTTTTGTGTCATGTTTATGATTGATCATTATGTTGCATACCCGAGTTTCTGCCATGTTGGGGATGAGTACGAAACGAGGGCGTCACTGGCTTGGTATGTACTGCTGTCAGAATGTCTTCTCTTTACTGAAGTTCATCAAATGTCAGTCGATATGACATTTGGTCAAATACAAAAGGAAGAAAAGCATATACTTTTGTACAATCTATGTCGATGACATAATCTTTTTGCTTCACTAAACCATATTTTACTATGACAAACATGCTTTAAAGAAATTGTATCACGATGTTTAAGATGTCGAATGGTGGTTTTCCTAAATCAAATAGATTCAATCTGGATATAGACCATAAAGCCTGGAACCTGCAAGTGGGATCCTGGTGGCAAAGAGAATGTTAGTGAGTCTTAGCCATGATCAGACGAATGGTGTCAAATACCATAAAGAAGAAAGAGGAAAATGAGACATTCAATCATGATTTAGCAAGGGCAATTAGATGAGGCAAGGTATGCTTCAAAAGGCATAGTTCAATCTGAGAGGAAAAATGTCATTCTTTTTAGGACTACAAGTTTCTCAAAATCCCAAAGGCATCTTCATAAACTAGTCTAGACATGCTCTTGAAATGCATAAGAAATATGGTTTAGAAAATAGTGATGTTGTTGACACTCCCACGGTGGAGAGGTTAAAATTTGCGAGGATCCACAAGGGACTCAAGTTGACACTACTCGAGATCGTTATTAATGGCGGATCCCTTAATGTACCTTCCACACCATAAGTAATATAAAACGTGTTTTCGTTTGACTACATATGCACGGTACCAGAGAAAGACTACCAAGAAGCACCTAATTACGGTTAAACGGGTCTTTCGGTATCTAAAAGGAACCATTATTATAGGCATGTGGTATCCAAAGGACACCAAATTTGATCTAACAGCTTTCGCAGATACAAATCATGCAGGTTGCCAAGATACAAGAAGAAGTACTTTGGGAAGTGCACAATTTTTGGGGGAGAAGTTAGTCAGTTGGTCTTCTAAGAAACATAAGTGTATTGTAATCTCTACTATAGAGGCGGAGTACGTTTCCTTGTCTAGTTGTTGTGCATAAATCATATAGATGCGATCATAGTTGATAGACTATGGATTCGACTTCAACAAAATCCCGTTGTAATGTGATTATAAGAGTGAAATTGCCTTATATTGCAACACTGTTCAACATTTGAGGACCAAACACATTGTAGTTCGTACTATTTTATCAAAGAGCAAGTTGAGAATGAAGTGGTTGAACTCTACTTTGTCAAGACCGCATACCAACTCGCAGATATCTTTACTAAAGCACTCGGAAGAGAACGCTTTGAGTTTTTACTCAACCGCCTTGGAATGCAGAGCATAACTCTGGAAAAGCTAAAGAATCTTGCAGAGTCAGACGAAGAGTAATTTAATTACTAATTCTTGTATCCTTTGTATCATATGTAAAATATTTTATCAAAAATCTCAAGAAGATTTTCATTTTATCTAATATTTTTCAAAAAGACAAAAATACCAAAAATATGAAAGTCCAAAAAAGAAATATAAAATCAAAAATTTAAAAACTGAAAATAACTTCTCGACATGTTCTCTCGCATCGATAATATTTACGATCCTAGAAATGTCATTCAATAATGAACACGATATTGGTAAGTAAAATTCAAACGAGGAGTTGAAATATGTTTTAGAATCATGTCTGTCTATATTGTTAATGTTTTGTTATAAATGTCAGATAACAAACCCTCTTCAGTTAAAAAAAAATGTACACTTTCCAGTAACGTTTTATCATAACAACGAAAGAGAAGATCTTTTAATTCCTTGAGTTTATAAATCAAAACCTTCAAAGTTTTGAAAATCAAGAAAAGGCTTGTGTACAAATTAGTGCACAACCCGGGGCTTTCTAGATAAGATAAGTGTACGTGTCAGTACATTTATTCTTTGAAAAGAAGAGAAATCTTCTTTACCTGAACAATTTTCCTTTAAAAAGGATCTTTACAAATTTTGTTTGGGTCGCACAATGTAAAATCAATAAATTAGAATCAGTTTTGTCATCAATGGAAAAGTTTTTTAAGAAAATTCAAACTTTCGAACAAATCCAAAAAAACTTTAAATAGGCTCGGGTCTTTGTTCGAGGGGGAGACAGTGCTTTACAATGAAATTTTCCACAAATGCTTAAAAGAGAATTCAAACTTTTAAACAAATCCAACAAACCTTTAAATAAACTATGGGTTTTTGTTCGAGATGGAGAAATGAGCTTTCAAAATTTATAAGTCACAGTGTTTTCAAAACAAGACATGAAAAAGGATCGAGAAAAAGTGTTTTATAAACATGTAACGGGAAATAATTTGAGGGAACGTAATTTATTTAACACAAGGCTAAAATGTCATAAGTTATAAACTTAAAGCTTAAAATTAATTTAGGAATAAGTGTTTTAGGGTATAGAAACTACAAGGGCTTAATTTGACAATATCTAATAGTTTTTTAAAAGACTAAGGTAAAGTTTAAAAAGAGTTTACAAAGTTTTCTAAACCTCAGGGACTAAATCTGCCAAAACCTAAAACTTCCACCCATATCAACTAAATCTTACGGTTTAGTTCATTATCAAAAAACAATTTTATTATTTTTCTTCTTCTCAAACCGCAAGAATCCATTCGATTTCAAGAA
This sequence comes from Tanacetum coccineum, assembly GCA_026074375.1. Lineage (NCBI taxonomy): Eukaryota > Viridiplantae > Streptophyta > Magnoliopsida > Asterales > Asteraceae > Tanacetum > Tanacetum coccineum. Next base: position 57,361 of record BQNB010012678.1, read on the forward strand.
CTCATGTTTAAACAAAAGGTAAAGATTCAAAAGGCTTCATAATCATTCATATAACATGTGTTTTAAAGGAATTGGTGTGCTTTATCATAAATCACTCGAAAATCAATGAGAATCAAATTAGGGTTCTTAATAAATAAAGTTGTGATTTAGTACAATTAACCAATACCTTATTATGGTTCCATAGGATTGTCATAGAGAGTATGATTGTACTAAATTGTTTAAAATCGAATCAAACACAGATAAGTTAGGATTGATCTAATTACATTCAGTCGAAAAATCAAAGGGGGGTTTTTGATTTGGAGTATGAGCTGACTTAAAGAGGATAATGTAGTATAATCATCCATAAAACACTATCTTGAATGATTGATTCTTAAAATCAAAGTATTTGATTAATTGTAATTTGCGGTTTAAAAAAACAAGTAGATTTGATCGTGTTTGTATGCAAATCTTATGTCTAAAAGTGTTTAGAATATTGTTGTAAAAGTGGTTATCACTTAGGAAAGAATTTTGAATGCAAAATTTGAGATTTTGTGTTGATAAAAATTGTGGTTTAAGTTTTGAAAGTTGCGAAATAAGATGAATAACTTTTGCTATTTAAGAAAAAGTTACGGTTTTAAAGGTTGAGTAACCATGCGATTTGAATAAAATCATGCGGTTTAAGATTATTGCGATTTAAATTTTTTTATCAAAATGTTGCGATTTAGGATTTTGATACTAAATTTTTCGGTTTAACTCTTCAAAGGTTCAAAACTTACGTTTAACCATAAAGGTTCATAATTTACGTTTAAACTTATAAAGGTTTAAAAATGTAGCGGTTAAAATCAAAGGTTTCAAAACAGATATTATAAAAGGTTCAAAATAAATTTTTTGGACTAGTGGACATATTAACTTGTATCAATTGGACCTAATCTTTCAGATGCACAATTTGACTTGAGTGTTTTTTCGTGAACAACCGACTGTAAAAATGAATGCTTTTGTCACGCTACTAAAAAAAGAATCAATCCAATTGTGACTGATTTTTTTCCAAATCTAAGTTAACAATCAAATACGTTCTATATCATAAAACGCGTCATGATCTGAGTTGCATCTGGTCTAAAGTATTTTTAGAACGTAGTTAGCATCGTTCAAGTTGCATCCGTCTTAGAGTATTTGAAAAAACGCGTCAGCGACTGAGTGACCTTCCGCTTTAAAAATATAAGAGTGTTTCGATGTCAACTAAGTTTTCTCAAAATACGGGTTTATAAATATAATGTGTGTTTGATTGAGTAATATCAAAAATTCGTCATATGATCTTGAGTTGCATCCAGTTAGACATTCCAAGAACGTTGTTAGCATCGTTCGGGTTGCATCCGTTTGAGAGTATCTGAAACCGCGCCAGCGACTTAGTGACCATCTGCTTAAGATGTTATGCTTCATCTTATCTATTTTGTGATACTTTTCTATAAAATTCTAATAGACATGATACGTTATGATTTTATAAAATTTATTTCTACAGATTTTCACATATCAGTGTCTATTGATTTTCAAACATAACACAAATGCCCTTGTCGAATGATTTTGAGATAACTTGATAACTATCATCAACAGAGAGTATATCATAATCAAGTTAGTTATTAGAGCTAGTTATCACCTAAAAGCTGATAATGTATCTCTTAACTAGTCCACGTAGCATAGTGCTGAATGTTTTTGACAAGTGTTAGGAAATTTCAAAAGAAAACTTGCTTTTAAGACTACTTTGAAATAATTTTTGACTAAAAGTTACTGATAAATCAAGATGGTTATTAGGGCTAGTTATCACCTAAAAGCTGATAATGCATCCCTTTAACAAATTAGTGAATCTTTGGGACTTAAGGTTAATGATTACTAAAAAGAAATCTTACTCTCATGCAAATTAAATGATTTTTGAGAGTTTTTGCAATGAATCAAACAAATTTTATTTCTTTAAAGGATTGTTAGATGAACACTTTTAGCATGAGAAATATCAAATATCTCATTCGTGTAATATCTTTTTATTTTGTAGAAATATTATCTAAAGTGTTTTGGTGAGGATAAACAAAAAAACTAAACGAGAGATAAAAATCGTACGCAAAAAAGCAAATGAGTGTATGTTCATAAAAGAAATGCAAGTGCCGCGCGAGGACGCGGCAAAGAGAGCGCGCGGAAAAAAAATTAAAGCGTAAAACATGTCTTAGAAAAAGAAAGTATAAGGCATCCATTTAGAAAAAAAATAAAATAGAATGAATAAAAAGAGATTTGTGGGCTCGATCAAGGGGGGTGTAACAAATCAGACAGAACAGAAGACACAAAAATATCAATAAATGCTTTAAGTTTGTATTATTGTCACATTAACTCATTCAACTCTTTGTCTCAATACTTCAAATGGCTCAACAACCTATGAGAATTGAAGAGGAATTATGCCTAAGTGACAAGAGAGTTGCAGTCAATGTAAGCAACCTGAGGATCAATCCAGATGAAGTCTATGCTGAGCCACTCTTCAACCTTTCTCTGGCGATATCCCAAGCCATATTGGCAAAATGATAATGCAATTACTCACACAACAGATGCACCTGAGATTTATAAAGCAACAGTTTTAGCACACGTTACAAAGAATGATACCAACAATCGCTACTACTGATCATTTGGACAACCACAATTAAATTTGGAGCAAGACTTTGCTTCGTCATGCTTTGAAAACCTCTCCCAGACAACTAGCCAATCGTTTGTTAAACCACCTTGTCAAGGCGAGTTTGTTACTTTCATCAAGAAACTGGGCTATGCAGATTCTTTGACAGAAATTTCACAAGTGGTGGTCCACAAATTACATCAACCCTGGAGGACATTTTTGAGCATCCTCAACAAGTGCTTGACTATGAAATACTTGGAAGTTGATAGAGCAAGGGAAGTGATAGCGCAGATTCTGTGGGGACTAGTTAACTCAGAAAATTTAGATTTTGATAAACTAATCTAGGAAGACTTATGTTCCAAATCAAGAATAGAAAGAACAAAGCCACAAAACAAGAAAGACTACCTTATCTTAGATTCACCAAACTCATCATCAATCACCTTCACGCTCAAAATGAAAACCTAAATAAACATTCAGACTTTGTTATGCACAAAATCAGTGAAGAAGAACTGGTAGAGAAACTAAAGTTTATAGCTAAGGGAGAACCGAAAGGTAAGCCTACATTCGAAATATCCATAACAAAGGCAATGATAAGTAGGGAAATAAAGGATTCTGATGTTTATTTGAACTATTTGGCTAACTATCCAAATGCACGGTCTAGTGCTCCTACTCTTAGAAGGGGTCAAGGTAAAGGTTACATGATAAAATAAGGTTTAGAAGTAAATGTTCCTAAGAAGAAAACAACTGATGTTCCAAGAATATCTCGAACAATCACAGTTGATGATAATCTTCTTGAAGATCCTGATCAAGCTCTTGATTTAGCTATGTTAATCAATTTGGAAGAGCACCAGCAAAGAGAAAAGGAAAGGAGATTGAAGATAAAACATGATGCTTTGGTGCTTGAAAAGGAAGTGAACAAGGAAGTATATGAAGCATATGATGCTCAGTTGAAGCTCAAGCTAAAATCTCAACAACATGTATCACCTAATGCACAGTTACTGTTGAATTTAAAGAAAGGAGCAAAGGAAAGCAAACAAGAACGCATTATGGAATAAATTATAAAGGCTACAGGTGAAGGCTTAGGTGCAGCACCAGATTCTCCTGACCATAGTGACTCTTTTGATAATTCCATATGGGACTCAAGAGATAAGAACAAGACTAAAAAGCGATAAAAGATTTGATCATGGAGATGACAATATGATTCAGACAAAGACATTTGTGTTGGAGAAGATTTAAGCAACGAGTGTTGGAATTGCTGAATACATGCACAAGAAGCCAGTGCAACCACAACCAGAGCTTCAACCTCACAACCCCAATATCACTACTACTTCTCAGGAAGATTACAACAGATTCTTGAATGAACCTACTGAAGTAGAAATGTCTGATCTGCTGAACGAACCTACGTACACTGAGACTCAGACACTTACAATGGTACCACTCCTTGAATCAATTTATCAACAAAATTCCTATGTACTGTGATAACAAGAGTGCTATCGCTCTCTGTTGTAACAATGTCCAGCATTCAAGATCGAAGCATATTGATGTCCGATATCACTTTATCAAAGAACAAGTCAAAAATGGTGTGGTTGAACTTTACTTAGGCTGGACTGCGTATTAGTTGGCAGGCTTCTTCACCAAAGTGTTTCCAAGGGAAAGATTTTGAATTCCTGATTAACAAGCTTGGGATGAAAAACATGTCTCCAGAAACACTTAAGAGTCTGGCAGAAGAAAATAAAGAGTGATGGTGGTACCTCTTCATGTATCCTATGTAAATATATAAAAATATAAAAACTCAAAAAGATTTTTTATTTCTTAGAATAGATCTTATGAAAAAGCAAATAGAAAAATATAAAATTAAGAAAAAAAATAGAAAATTAAAAAATCAGAAAATCTAAAAATTTGTTTTCCATGACATGTCTTCTAGAATCGATAATATTTACGGCTTTAGAAATGTCATTTAATAATGACAAGGGAGTTGCAAAAAGTACCGAGCAGAAGTTCAAGACTATATTCAAAACATGGCATTGTCGGTGCAGTTACTTTCCACTACGACCCCGGTTTCAATCTGAAAGGAAAGTATAGTCGCGTAAAAAGATAACTTGACCTCTTAACAGGAATTCAGTTTCTCGGGCATGATATACTTCATGATCATGCAAATGCTTGTGTATACTTTGCTACACAACCTAAACTTTCTATAAAATAAGTGTACGTGTCAGTGCATTTGTTTTTCAAAATATGATAAATTCGTATTTTTATTTGGAGAAAAAAGCTGTTATTTCAAAATAACAGTGTTTCTAGGAATTAAAAAGATTTAGAAAGATCATTCAATCAACTTCAAACATTGACTACAGCTCTTTAAATAGAAAACGAGTCATGTATAGGGAGAAAAGTGCTCACAAAAAAACCTTTTTAAACGTCTTTTAAAATAATCAACAGAACAACGATAAAGTTTTTGATAAATGAGGATCACACAATTTGATATGGAGTTAATCTTTAACACAAAGGGCTTTAGATTTCATTAGTTTTTTAAGCTTTAGGGACTTAGTTTATAATTTGAGTGGCTTAGAACCTTTAGGCAAATAAACCATAAGGAGCAAATGTGCCTTTTACCATAGTGCTAAAAGTCCTTAATAAAAGTTGTGACTGGAAAGTGGCAGAGAGTGTTTTAAAAATCTTCAATCAGGAAAAGTTTGAAAGCAAATATATAAAGTTATAGATTGAACCACAAAAAGTAATTTTGGATTGTTTCACACAAAAATTTAGGACTGTTTAGATTATACATTGGAGTATTTGTCTTTATAAGAGATTGTTTAAAAACCTTGATGTTAACTTTTGACCATGGACTTTGACCTTTGACTTTGACTAAAGTTTGACTTTAACAAACTTGAACTTAAAATGGATTAAACAACGTGTCACTAAATCAAGCATCCAACAAAACGCAAATGACGAATCATTCAACTCTATGCTTTTATTGTCATATATATGAACCTTATGACACTCTAAAGAATCAAGGCTAACGAAGAACAAAACATCCAACAACAAATAGTAAACAAGCTTGGATGCACTTCTGTCCCCAATGATGAAAACAAGTCAAGATTAGACTCGGCAATTTCATGATTGATTTGGAGAAAACTAAACCTGATGTCATCTACAAAGTGTGTCTTGATATTCTCCAACAGTATTCATTCTTTAATACTTTCATAAGGACTGCTGATGCTCTAGAGATCAACATGCAACAGTTCTGACACACAGTTCATTATGACCTAACTGCCAAGGCTTTAATCGTCACACTCGGATGAGCAGAACTACCAATAAAGCAGACTTGCTCGTAAGCCTTACCAAATGAAGACACGAAATTATTTGATCTTACATTTGTTTACTCTTTTACCATCAAAAATGATATCATGCTCTTTCATCACCATCTTGAAAACAGCTGAACATATCTCTACATATCATCAATAAAAATAACAACAAGCACCAACCCGGAGGGAACATCATGACATGCTGAACAAGTTTTGACAGAAGGCTACTGCAATGATAACCAAAGACTTACAATGCTTCAGAATTATATGAAATGGTCACTGGTGAGAATGATAACTTTTGTTGAAACTCATTTAGGAGGAGTTCAAGTCTAGATTGACTCTAAAAAGAATAGCAAAACAAAAGCAAGAGTTATTGCATTCTCCGAGTTTACAAGCTGATCATTAAACACATCTCTCCCAAACACCCATAGATCCAAAAATTCCACTTTATCAACATATCATTGATTGATCCAACTCTTGGAAATCTGAGTTTGCAAAACAAGGGGCAGAAGATCCAGTCTTTGGAAGGCAATTCCAATATGATGATAATGATGATATCAAGCTTCATTTGTTTATCTGAATATCAGACAAAGTCTTTATGAACTCAACCACAACAGTAAAGGTAAATGGTAAATGATGAATTACCATGAAAGACCTTAAAGTGGCCTTTTAAAAAAGAATAAAGAGGTTCCAAAAAAGAAAAGTCAGAGCCAGGTATTTGAAGAACGCGGCTCAATCTAAAGGAGTATAAGTCTATGACTGTGAGGATTCTGAAGAAACAAAAGAGGAGGATGAGATTCCATTGGTACGAAGATAAATTGTAGTTGTCATTGGTAAACAAGTTCACCAAGAATCAGATGAAGAGGCTCTGGATCACTCTAAGAAACTAAAAGGAGTTTAAAGAATGTCAGAACCTACAGAATTCTTGCTACAATTGAGAAAAGCAAAGAAAGCAAGCAAACAAGAATACATTCTTCAACAACGACCCAGAGCTTAGGTGAAGGATCTAGTGTGACTCTAGAGGTTCCTGATTGGCTAAATAGAAAGGGCCTCAATGAAAGGATTCTAAGTAGGACTCAGCGATTCCTGATGAGCCTAGTGGTAGTTCGAGCAGTTCAGGTTCATATTCTGATGATGAAATTAAAGACATCTCCAGTAATGATGAAAATGATGGAGCAATAGACAAGGAGAAAGCTTAGACTGAGAAAGCTGAGGAAGAACAGGTTGGAGAAAATCACACTATGACTGAACAAGCAAGGATTGAGCATCCTGAAAATGTTCAATCTAAGGAGAGTGTACCTGAGCCACAGGTAGAGCAACCTGTAGTACCTCATCCCAACTCCAACTAAACTATATCTCCTGCTAAGTATGGCAATCAGTTCATCAATGACAATCCTGAAGTGTCATTAACTGATGTTCTGAAAGAGCCCGAAGCAAAAGTTTAATCACTAATGGATGTTCCAATTCTTCAAAAAAAAACCAGCTAAATAAAGACCTCCACTAGTTGATACAAATGTGACACTCATTCCTGAAACAACAACACTATCACAAAGCCATCCACCACAACAAAAGAAAAACCAAAGTTCTCCTCAAGAAGTCTAAGAAACCTGAAACCCAAGTCGATACTGGTGTTCTAGATAACAGACTCACAAGAATTGAAAAAAAGGTTCATGTAATGTATAGATTTAATCCTACTAAAGCAACTGACAAGGATCAGAGGCGGACATCTTCCATGATGAAGGAGATCGATAAGATACGTTGGGTTGACATGCACGATTAATGATGAGTTTAGAGTGTTTTGTGGGTGGTAGAAAGATCGAGATGGACTACAGACTGCTTACGCAGACAAAATGACTTTGTCATTCTAGGTTTGCTCAATTCAGGTCCAGTCTCGAACATTATCTTGTGAATATGTTTCGTATATAATTATATAAATTAAATAATATATAGTCATATATATAATATATAATATATTATAATATATGTAAGAAATAATAAGTATATATTGTTGATTATAATTTTTTCATGAATTTTTCCAATAAATTCCAATCTTCAAGAAATAGTACCTCAACACTATATCCTGTCCCTATAAATTGGGGGTCATTAAAATGTTCCTAATAAAGGCATTATTCAAATAAGATAAAATGTTCTCCCTCACAGCTTTATTTTAATCAAATCGTTATCCAAAATATCAAACATTTTACCATTTTTGATAAGGGAGGAGAATTTATGATTAAAAATATATGCTAATATATGTGAATCTTAAAGAAACTCAAGTCGTTCCTCCTTACAATGTTCAAAAAAAACGACTTTCAAATATCAATTCACAATAAGGAATGGGAGCAATTTTCTGAAAATGAAAAAACCACAGGGTTACAAAATATTGATTTATATCATAAGTACCTTGATCAATTTTCAAATGGTTTTATGGCAAGAATGAGAATACCAAAATACCGACCAAATGATGATGTTTTAAGGAGATATAAGGCGGTTAAGATTAGGTATTTGTTCCATGATCCAGCCAGAACCGAAGGGATCTACCCAGATCCCCTACTATTTAGAGGTAGGAAGTCCTTATGAGTGATAATTAAAAAGGAGTATAGGTGAGATCGGGGATAAGTTTACCATGGCATGATTATCATTGGAACGTAACCCCAACAAGGTGATCATAGATGACGAGTGATATAACATTGAATGGGTTAAAGAATGAAAAAGAATTGTAAGATAAGGATGTAAAGAAAAAACCCTCCATAGACTAAGCCAAAACCGAGTCCAATTCAGTAGCTATTAAGAATCACATTAGTTGATTGCTGTGTATTGAAGATACGTCATCATGGGACCCAGTAAATGCTCTGTACAACCTCCCTAGCTGACTCAGACTTCTCGTCAAAGAAGTTTTTGTTTCATTTCTCATGGAGATTAAAACCATTTTTATCGACCTTCTCACCCGATTTGGTGATACTGAAAAGGGTGGCAGTCTGCTCTAGCCTCCGATCACTAAAGACCAAAACCGCGACTTCTTGATCTAAGCCAAAAAGAGATTGTCAATAAAACTCATTAGGAACACAATCCATATTACACTTCAATGTTCAAACCTATGGAACACAAGTGATATATATAAAGAGTCCTACGCATTATCCTTGTGATCTTGCCAGAACATCAGAGTGATACTTTTCAGTATTCACAATGACGATGAAAATCCTTCCAGTGCCAACATCAAACAAGCACTGTGGTAGGTGACTTGTGCGATCCTATACGGATCAAACTTGTGACAACTGGATATCGATTTGGTCCAGTCTATGAATTGATGGTTATTGGATTTCCAATAAATAATACTCTCGATGTGTTATAAAACTCTTTATTCTTTAACACATCGATTGATTTTTAAACCGTTTTTATTTTTAGACCTCTAAGAACTTCATTGTTTTAAGGTTCGAACCCCCTTATATCATTGCCTATAGCAGCATCAAAAAGGGCAATCGTGGGGCATTGGTGAAGACTAAACCACGAATTGACGGACACCGAATCGGTGATAATAGTAACCACTGAATCACTCTTATCTTTGTTGTCAGCCATGAGACTTTCCGATAATATGAGACTAAAAGTAACAGTGAATCTAGATGCAATTTGTTTATAGTATCCAATACTTCGAGCTGAAAATCCAGTCAATGAGGTTCTTCCAAACTGAACCTACCTGATCACAGGTCGATCCTCACAGAACCGAAGGCTATCGCTACCTATTATTTGAAAATACGCATACATTATTCGATTCATAACTATGCTTAATTATTAACGCATTAATTGCAGGTTATATCATGGTGGTGGTGCCTTACTCTAACAGAGTCGAATTCATAGCCACATGCTCATACTCGATCGACAAATATAAAGACATGATGAAAGCTCAAGTACATGTTACCTTATTATTCTGCTACTCTGATACCAATGTCATCCTGAAAGTCATAAAGTGTTTAAGATGAAATAAACCAAGGAGATTGTTTTAGCTTCAAGACAAAGATTAAGCATAGCATAATGGTTTAGAAGTCCAACGATCACAAGAAAGGCGAAAGATTACAAGATGATGAAGAGATGATGTATAACTGATGATCTTAAGAAGCTCAAGATCACAATAAAGTCAAGCATGTAGGAAAAATCGCATGATCTACGTCCACTATATATCACACAAGATAAAGATCAAAGACTCAAGACTAAGAGCAAGACTGAAGGCATTTATAGAATGCTAAGCTTAAGATCATTGTAAATTAGAGTGACCTCCCTTAGGGGGAGATTGTTAGGAATTTAGAAAAGTCTCGGTCACTTCCAATATTCTAGTTTGTAGCTCGTAGTCTAATTAAATGTAACAAGTAAGCTAACCGGGCCTAACTATGGAAAGCCTATAGTTAGGCTGGCCTATGAACACACACACACACACACACACATACACACACACATACACACACACACACACACACACACATATATATATATATATATATATATATATATATATATATAATAACCCGTTCTAACACATTGAAGGATGTTGGTTCGATTTATTTATAAGCATTTTCTGGTTTCTCTCTCAATAACCTTATACTCTTTCTGTCCTCTCTCTATGCTATACTGTAAGAGTAGGTTTTGGGAATGGATATTTCAACAGTCCCTGAAGTACAAGATCAAGTCATGGATTCTCCACCAGCGCTAACTAAAACAAAAATTCGTCCCACCAACATAGTTAAAGAAAAGTCGAGCAAATAAACTTCTCGAAAGGCAAACAGAGAAGAATGATTCCAAAAAGGCTATTCTGAAGAAACTAGCAAGAAGACATGATGAGCAAATGTTGAATGCTCTTGCACAGATCAATCATTTTAAAGCCATTAAAGACTCAGTCAAAGCAAATATGCCGAAGTTTGTGCTAAAAGAAGTCTTTGACTACTTTCAACCTCGACTGGAAAGAAATGTCCTTAATGTGATAAAGAAGAATCCGGTTAATCTATTCCAGTCCTCCTCCACACCATCTGCTGACCAAATAGAGTAGGAGCTGAAACATCAGTTGTATGAGAAGATAATTGAAACAGTTGCATATCTGACTCATGACAAACATCATTCTCTTTACGATGCTTTACAAGAATCAATGCAAGTTGACGAACTTCAAGCATGATACGAATCTGCAAAGCCCTCTAGAAAGAAGCGATCTTACGACTGAAAATTGATCCCCTGAAAAGTGTGAGGGGGGGGGGGGAAACATACAGAGGCGTAAGAGTGTATAGTGGGTCATCGTCTAAGAAAGAGAAAGCTCTTGTTGATACTTCCAACTCTGAAATATTTAAAGATGCTAATGAACCTAGGACAAAACAAAAAAGAGAAACGAAGTAGGAATACAATAAATTTCAAAGAAAGTTGCTCAACATGATGCATTCATATAAGAGCATGCTCACTGGTTAAAGAAACCATGTGAGAAAAGGGTTGAAGAACTTCCTGAACAAAACTAGTTTAATGAACTCGGTCAATGGCCGGGCGTCTAAAACAGTTCGTCTCATTGTAAAAGTATAGTTTTCGTTCGTTGTCAGGTTATTATACAGTTATATTTTAGTATATCTTTAAAATATAACTTAGTTCCTTTATCGGTTTATAGAATAATAGCAGTTTCAGTGAATCGTAAATATAGTAATTTATATAAATTTCATCATGAATTCCCCGTTTATATAACGTTTTCCATTTTTCGCAAAACTCGACGTTTTCCATATTCAATATATATGTTGCAATTGTTAACGTGTTAATATTTCAAACACTCGCGTTTTTAGATATAATATATTTATATATTTTATTATATCTAAACTAAACCAAATAATAAACGTTATATTTATTTAACCAATTTAAACCACCAATTTAGTCCGGTTTTTATAATATAAAATCTCACGTTATATTTATTAACCGATTCGCTAAACCAAACACACCCTTTATATATATAACCAAACGAACCCTTTTCGTGAAGTATAAACCAAACGCACCCTAACGTGTGAAACCCGAGAACCAAACGTCCCTTGGTGATTTCTGCCCCAACCAAACGCACCCCTAGTGGTGAATGACATAAACCAACCGCACCCCAATGGCGGCTGCCCCGACCAAACGCCCCCCGTGGGCTGAAAACCGTCGAAACAAACACCCCCTTGGGCTGCCAACCCCGAAAACAAACACCCCTAACTGCTGTTAATAAACCCAACGCACCCTAGTCGGCTAAAACCACAAACCCAATGCACCCTCTCCCCCCGGCTGTCCCGAAACCCACGCACCCCTTGGTGCATTTACATCAAACTAAACGCACCCCTCGGGGGCTCTCTTCACAAACCAGCCGCACCCTTGATGGTGGTGGTAAGACACAAACCAGCCGCACCCTTGTGGTGCGGTGGCTGTCACCGAAACAAACACCCTTGTGGTGTCGAGACCCAACCCAACGCACCCTTTTATGGTGCAATACCCCACACCGAACGCACCCTAGTCTGGTGAACAGTGAACCGGACGCAGCCTAGCTGCCGTCCCATCGAAACAAACACCCTGGTGGTGTTTTAATAACCAACCGCACCCTCTTGGTGCTAAGCCGAAACCACACGCACCTACGGTGGTGATGATGGCATGGTGGTGGCTCGGCTGCCGGAGAGAGAGAGAGAGAGATAAAGAGAGAGAGAGAGAGAAAACGGCGCGTGAGAGAGAGTGACCTAGTGGGTTGGATAGATCGGGCGATGAGGATAAATTTTGGGTTCGGCCGGAAAAGTTCGCCGGAAAAGTTTTCCGGCGGCGGCAGCGAGGCGGCGGTGGTGGCCGGAGGCGGTGCCGGCGGCGGCTGGTGGTGGCCGGATATTTGGAGAGGGAGAGAGAATTATATATGTATGTGTGTGTTTATAAGGGATGGAAATGAAAAGTTAATAAAACTTTTATATTTATATAAAAAGTTTTAAAATTTTTAATAAGTGTTTAATAGTTGGAGGTACTTTTTGTAAATATTTCTCGGGGACCAAAAATGTAACTTTTGAGTAATATTTTGTAAAATAGTCGTTCGGGACTCGTTTGAGTGACTTAACGGATGATTCAAGTCACGAAACTTGCGCCATTGTTTTCCAAATCATTTTTCCAATAAAAATGAGTATTTACACGATTTTATTTCATAATTGTTTCATAACATTTATTTAAAATGTTTGTTATTCATTTATATATTTTTCCGATAAACTTTATCCGTAAAATGAATTTTAACTTCAATAATTGCGTTTTTAACAAACGTTTTCGATTAACAATATAATTAATTTATTAAATATTTTTATTTAATAAATTATGATAATTAAATATAAATTTAATTATTTTGGGTCGGCACGCGTTGTGCTTAAAATTTTGCGAGGACATTTCAGTCACCTTCTTACTGTTTTTGGATCTCGGTCAAAACTAAAAAGTTGTTCGAATATCGTTTTACATCAAATTGCTTTAGAGTCCGATTAATGAAAACGTGATTTAGCTGCTCGTTTTTGATAATTCAACCTAGGAATAACTTATATCTCCTTTAAAATTCCAAAAATTCTCGGATGTTACAAAATATATATTATTAGTGCACTATAAGAATGTAACGTGAGGTTTTGTTTATTCATTGTTGACCCATAAAATAAGCATGTAACATCAGGTTTTGTTTATTAACTGTTGACCCATAAAATAAAAATCCTTTGGATTACTTACATAACACATATTACGCAAGTAATTAATTAACAAACATGCACTCATGACTTATGATGTTGCTTAGTTTAGGATCAAAAAATCATTATTAATAAATATTAACTACAATTAGTTGAGGCTGATCGATTCGCCATGGAAGAGATGTTCAAAACACTTCCTCAACATAGTTGCAGCTAGCTGAAGGGCCAGATGACTTTGTACAATTATCAAGGATATTGGAACATTCAACCGACACATGAAGGAGCAATTATGGCTTAACAAAAATTCAAGGCTCGGCCAAGCGATGTATTACTGTGCAGTAGCCCGAAAACTAGCACAACTTGGCTAAAGGCGTTAGCTTTTGCCATCGTAACACGAGAAAAGTTTAATGAATTCAATAGTCCTTTGCTCACAGCATCACCTCATGCGTTCGTTGCTGAATTTATTTGTGCTGATCAAATCGTTTCTAAAACATGTTTGTTCTGCTGAATTCTCTATTGATACCACTTGTTGATCCTAATCCTAGATCGATTCCTTACCTTGTAAAGAGTATGTTACCTTGAATAAATCTAAAATAACAATAGTAGAAACTCTGTGTGTATATCAAAGAGTATGCGGAATCTACTCTTTAATATCTAGAAGATATATCAATGAAACAGTGAATATGAATGAACACACGATGTAACAAAAACGCTTCAATATTATTAATGATAATAATACGAGTACTCTATCTTAGTACTAGGGTTACAACCTTGAAGCTTACAAGACTCTTAATCTCTGAATCTGTGTATGTGTATTTGTGAAGATATGTTATTGAGATGTGTTCAACTAACGCCCTAGAGCCTCCTTTTATAGACTAAGGAGTCCTAGTCGGCTTACAATATATTCCTAAGATATCTCAATCTTTTCTAAACATAAACGTAATCTTCTAAATAAATACATGTATATCTTGTACAAAAATATCTCCACACTTATCTTCACACGTATTCTTTTTCTCCATACAATCTTTATCTCTTTAACACGTCTTTATCCTCTTGACAGTAGAAAGTCTTCAAACAGTCGTAATCTTTCCACCAGTAGCACTAATAAACATAAGCAGTAGTAATATTAGTACTAACAGTAATAATATATACTAATAGTAGTAACCTGTACTAGCAGTCTTAAATTTTACTACTAACATTACTAACTACTTGCTTATATTTTAGTCTTCAACACTGAGCAGTCTTAACTTCAACTAACAGCAATAACTTTATGCTATCAGTACTAAACTATACTAACAGTAGTAACTAGCAGTGGTAACATTATACTACCAGTACTAACCACTTAGCATAATTTCCATTATGTACCTGAGCAGCAGTAACTTCTAAGAATCCATGAAGTCTTTTAAGACCCAACAATCCTCCCCTAAACTTGATGTTCATCTTCTGAATCTTCAAGTTTCTTCTTTAAAAGTCTTCATCACACTTCAGGAAGATGCATTCAAACCCTTCATTTTCCTTTTTGCTGCTTTACCATAAGCTTCAGCAGTTGATAACACATCTCATTTTGATGATCAGTTTGAAGTTTCTTGTTGAGCATATTGGTGATGGTAATTGGTGTGAGGGGGTATCTTCTTTCAACCAACATAAAAATGTGAAGATTATCAAACCTTACAAAGTGAACTCCAGATGAATCAATCAACTTCCAAATAGTCACCCTGTATCCTTGCAACATTCTCCATACATCACTTTTTATGTCTGGTTCAAACATAACTTTCAAATCTCCATACAACACTCTTTCAAAATCATTTTCAGGCCTTGTATCACCATACTTTGCCTTCACTATCCTCCAAAGAGCTTCCAAGTCTTCTCTATCTATTCCTTGCAGCATCCTTATCATTGAAGAGTATCTCTTGGAACTTCCATCTGCTCTTATCAACTGATAATGTACCAACATCCCCTCTTTATGAAGCTTATAATCAATAATCACTGGTAATTTGGTAGCAAGTGGTATAGCATCAATTGCTATATCTTCATCCTTTTTAATCACCAAAAGCTTCTTTAACTCAACTTCATTATCTTCATCAACTTCCTCTGACTCTTGTTCTTCCTCTACTTTTTGTTTCTTTGAGGATTCTTTCTGTTGTTCTTTCCCTGCTCTTTTCCTTCCAAGCATCTTCTTTCTGCTACCTTTAGCTGTTTCCTCTCTACCTTCTTCCTTCTTTTCTTTGCTTTCCTGTACCTCAGAACCCATAGCTACAAAGGTATTTACTCTCTTCATTTCCTTGTCAAACAACTTTTGAATTTCATCAAAACTCTTTCCTTTTAGTTGTTTGTATGTATATCCACCCATGTGCTTAAGATAAGTAGACATTTGAGTTCTCTTTTGTGCCTTGGTAGGAGGTCTGTTTCTCTTTTCTTGTGCTCTGAGAGCAGCAAAATGCTTTCTTCTTTTCTCCATCAGTTCCATAAATAGTTTTGCTTTTTCCTCATCTGTCAATTCCTCTCTTTCCTTTGATTGGAGTCTCTCAGCCAGCAATCTATCAGCCTCCATCATAGCTTGTGTATTTTCCCATGACTCAATCAATACTATGTTGGCTTCTTCTTCTTGTTTCCTTGCTAGCTTTTGCTCTTCTAATAATTCAGCATCCAACTTAGCTTGAATATCTCTTGTAATTTGTTCATCAAGAGCAATTTGATCTTTTCTCTTCAAAGGAACTTCAGGCTCAATCATAATACCTTTTCCTTTATCTTTAGAACTTGAAGGTTGTGTCTCTTGTGGAACTCTAAACTCACTTGGCTCCTGTACAATCACCCCTCTATCCTTGGGTCTTGTAGTTGTTGCTATTGTGGCAGCAGTAGTAACAACTTTAGGTTTAGCTGCTTTAATCTGTATAAGAGTCTGAGCCAAAGTGATTTCCTTATTAGTAGTAGGAACATCACTATCATCAATACTAGCAGTAGTAACTGCTTCACTAGCAGTACTATCATCAGGCTTCTTACTCTATTCATCTTTTCCATCAACTTTAGCTTCCACATACATCACATCATCCTCCAAAACTCCAGAATCAAACATTAAGTCATCATTTTGTCTCTCTTGAGCTTCATCAACCAAAGGAACATCAACATCAACATCAATATCTTCAATACTCTTCCCCTGTTTAGATGCCTCTTCAGGAGCACCCAAACTCTCCTGGTCTTTAGAGGACTCAACTTTCCTAGACATACCAACTTTGTTGAGTCTTTTCAAACCTGTAGGTCTTGACATTTTCCTCCTTTCTAACCTCTGGATCCTCTTCTTCAAAGCAGCAATCTCCTTAGCTTGAGCATCCTTTGCTTTTGTAATCAAGAACTGTCGTTTGCTGTTTGGTTACATTAAAACCATCACTCCTGTTAGTTGCATGCTATCCTCACCATTAGGTTGTGGATCATTGGAAGGTGTTGGTACACTTTCCTCATGCTCTGCCTCATCTTGAGGAACCTTTGCCTCCTGTCTCTAAGCCTTCTTAGATGATTTATCCTTCTTGGGTTGGGAAGATGAAGATGGTTGATCAATAATGGGTATTGGAGTGGAATCAGTTGGATGATCTGAATCCTCACCCATTTCTTCAACAGGTTGAAACCATTGTATCATATCAGGTGTTATTCTCCCCGAGAATCCTTTCCAGCTCTCTTCATATTGGCAAACACTTTCTTTGTGTGAAAGGGATTAATAAAAATCTTCTTGTGAGTTGACATATTACCCAATTGTTGATTAATGAAAACTTAGAGAAAACGTGGATACAACAAGAATTTGACTCCTCCATCCAAGTGTGTTTTTTTTTTTTTTTTTTTTTCTCATTGCATCAAAGATATACTTAGACAGATTGAACTTCTGATTAGTTGCCAAGCATATGATCAAAGAAGCCATAGAACTACTGATCATACCATTACAAGGATTTAGCACTTAAGCATGATTAATTAGTATGAAATGAATACTTCCATTGTTGGAAGAGAAAAGGCTTATAAAAAGGTATGCTTTGGGAAAGGATTTTCATACCCCCATACGCGACAATTATTCAAAGATTAGTAGCAGTGGAAAGACAATCAGTACCTTTGCATCAGCCAAGTGAAGATCTCTCCTTATGCTTTACTCGTAAACAATAACCCTTTCTTCTTATCAACTAGGACTTGTAACTGTCGCACTCCATTAACTGTCTGTACCTTGGCAGTTGCCCAAAATTGTTCAATGCAAGATGTGTAGATTACTGGATTAACTATTTAAGCATATGAAACAAAACTTACTTTTAGGAAATCAATTATCTCTGTAAACCCATCACTTTCTTCTGGTTTTTCCTAAAGACGCTACCACATTGTGTGTTTAGCAACTTAGGCTTGACATAATGATGGATGTGATGATCAAAGATGAAAATTGAATTAGGGTTTATGGTTGGAGAGTATTTGAATAAGTGAAATCGAATAAAGAAGTAAATGAAACCCTTAATCGAAGTATTTATAGAATCACCCTCAACAGCAGAAACTTGAACTGGCAGCATTAACATACGCTTAACAGCAGAAACCAATACGGACAGTACTAATTTAAGCCTAACAGCATTAACTTAAGCTTAACAGCATTAAGTTGAAACTGAGCAGCATTAAAAAGAATACACCAGTAATCATTCAATTTTCATTCCAAAAAGCAACTTTCATCATCAAATTTGATTCACACATACTCTCTTTCTGTTTTTATGCTCACAACATCTCTCAATTCTTTTTGCTCACATAATCACTCATTTCTGTTTTTATGCACACATCTCTCTTTCTATTTTTAAGCTCACAAAATCTCTCATTTCTTTTGGCTTACCAAGACACTCTTTCTGTTTTTATATGACAGTTGTGTACAAAATTTTGTCAATTCCAATGAGTTTCATACTGTCCTCCCCACTTCCAAGTGTGTAACCTCTTGAGAGAGGTGGATCAATGGACTGTTTAGATGTAATCTCAAACCTAGTTTGAGCATTCACATCCCCCAATATGGTATCTTGGCACCTGGGACCACTACCTGAATCAATTCCCTAAGGAGTTGATTCATTAAGTGTTGCCATGGATTGGGTCTTATTTGATGTTACCACTGTCCTGCTCTGCTTCTAAGCTAGAAGCAGTAGTGGCAGCCCTTTCCATTCTGTCACCCAACTCCTTATGGACAGCCTCATCACCAACCTTTGTCAGGGGGACCACTAGACTGAGGTATCTTGGTGTCCCGACCTCTTTTGATATGCCTAGATGTGTTTTGATCCCTTTAGAACATACTTATGATATAACACATCCTTTCCTCCATGCTTTTTGGTTGTAGAAATAAGGAACCTCCCCTCAAACAATGCCTCAAGTGATAAGAATTGGAAACAGTTGCAACTTTGGTGCCCATGTCATCTTAACAACATTAACATTTGCCTGGCAGTAGTAATTTTCTGCCTAGCAGTATTAACTGAAGTCGAACAGTATTAACTCTATCTTCAATAATTATGCAACAACATGCCTCTATTCATCACAAGCACACTAGAAAAGACTAGATAGACATGTGGGAATTCATGAGGATCCATATTTATGCATAACCCATGAATAAAAGTTAAACTCTGTGAACCAAGACCATTATCTTTCTTCAAAAAGGTAAAGCATTCAACATCTTGTATTCAACATGCTTTACCTGCAAATGTTAGTTCACAGCCAAATATACAAACTCCAAAACATTTTCTTCTTAGCAGCATTAACTATAACTAATTGGTTTAACAAACAGTCTTAAGTATAACTAACAGTTTTAATTATACTTAGCAGTATTAATTAAGAAAACTAACAGTATTAATCCTTTATAAAACTTTTACAAAAACACAAAGAGATATAGACAGTTAAGGATTCAGCATTCCAATACTTGAGACCAAGTATTGAAATCTGCCTGCATCAAAACCTTTTGTAAGAAGATCTGCAACATTTAAATCAGTATGAATTTTAACCATTTGTATTAACTTTTTAGTGTTGCAATCTCTTATAAAATGATGCCTAATCTCTATATGTTTTGTTTTAGAATGTTGAACAGGATTTTCAATAATGCAGATAGTACTGTTATTGTCAATATTAATGACAGTGTTCATGAAATTGTACCCATAATCCAGCAATTGGTTTTGAATCCAGAGTACTTGTCCACAAGAAACGATGTGACGAAGACTTGGACAATTAGCAAGGTGTGGGATTTTTCTTATGGTTCTTCAATTGCTACATTTGCTATACTATGGTATGTGTCTATAGATGATGAGGATAATTGTCAAGAGATTGCGGTCTCCTTATACATTGGTTTTGGGTATACGTTCGAAGTCACGTGGATAGTGCAAGATATAAGACACAAGGTTGGGTTATTCTACTTCAGCATGAAAATTGGTAATACTTAGTTTTTTTATCAATGAGCATTTCATAGAGCTTACAGAATTGAAGATTCAAGGAATGGTTAACATATGGGTTTTAGGGGAAGCTTATTGACAAAATGTTTAACCATTTACATGCACCACTTGAGGGGAAGTGTTTCGTTACTTACTACTGGATCTTTATTACTTAATGCTAGTTTAATTTCTTATTACTTGATTCATTTTTCTTAAGGAGCGTCTTGGACGGGGTATTGTGGTATTGGAAGGTTGGATTAGTAGTTGTGGTATATGGTTTGTAGCTGTTTTGATCCAAGTTGCATATCTACAGAAGACCCCTATTTGATAATTACAAAAAGGGGAAGAAGATTACAAGTTTATTGATTTGCAGCTTATTATATGTGGTGGCATGATACAACAGGGAATAAATTAAGTAATAGTTAATGAATTACGAACAATATAAAATATTTATACAAAGAAAAACAAACAAAAAGAAATCAACGGTAGTCCGATAAGATGAAATAAAAATAATTATTCTTTATCACAACGTTGGTTGTTGGGATTCTAGATTTGATGAGACAAAATAAATAAAAGAATGAAACAAAAGGACTAAAATTGTTATTAAAGAATTCTACAAGCTGGTGGAGAATATGTAGATTCTAGAAGATCTCTTTAAAAAGATAAAGATAACAGAAGATATTCTCTAAATATTTAAAAGATTTACTTGTCTAATGTTTATCTTCCTTTGTAAGTCTTGATCTCTCTCTATATAAAGAGATCATAGACACATAGTTTTGTGCGCACAAAAAATATGTAGACGTCTTATAAAGGTGTGTGTGAGTTCTAGGTGTGAGTTCTCTTAGTAGACGCTTAGAAGTTGTGTGTAGCCCCAAGGATTTTTGATCCCTGTTAGATTGTAACCGTTCTAGAATTGATCATTTATAATTGGGGCTTGATGGAAAAGTATGGTAATAAAACCTTGTTTAAATAACATTGAATCATGTTCATTATATTCCTCTGCATTGTATCTATATTCTTTGTTATTTTTGTTAATCCTAGATATAAAAGATCTAACCAATCTTGAGCTTAAACGATCGTATGGTATCCACAGCAGCCCATACAACCGAGCCCAGCAAACTAATGTTAAAACCTGTAAGCCCAAATTCTAAATCCAGCCAAAAGCTCAAGTTTAACAGCAGCCCTAGACATTCGGCCCAACAGATAGCAAGGGTTCTAGGCCCAGCATGGTTTGGAGTTAAAGAAAGGCCCATCAATAAAATATTTATATATTGTTATCCCACTAGTTTAATCCATTACACAACTATAATCTATACCAAGATGCTAGAAAATGAGAAGAAATCTTAGAGA
>BQNB010012679.1:0-37866 GCA_026074375.1 Tanacetum coccineum
GAGAACGATAACAACCCCCGAGTCTTGCCTATACTACACCACAACGATTAGGTACACTGCCTAGGGGATTGTAAAACTTCCTGTTAAGTCTTCGCAACCCTCACATCAAGTTTTTGGCGCCGCTGCGTGGGGAATAGTTAGGTTTTGATCATTGTATAACTTAGTTTTTCTACTCGCTTGAATCCTTTCAAGTGAGATTTTATTTTCGTTATATTAGCTTTCTCGTAGTCTATCTTTTCTTTATGTTATTTGTTTCATAAATCATTCTCGTCAACCACCATAGGAGATGTGAATCCTATCCGTACTCTTGGAGATTAATCCAAACCTAGCCACGAGGGCTACATAAACACCATTGAACTCCCCGAATGGAACAATGTGGCACCTCTTCGTTCTGACACCATCCGGTTGGTGCAAAACGGATGCTCATTTCATGGACTTCGGTCCGAGGATCCAAACCAACACCTCAAGGATTTCTTAAAACTCTTGGACTCACTTGACCTTGACGGTGCAAATAGGGGAAGAACGCGCCTGCGTTTATTTCAATTTTCCCTTCACGATCAAGCTAGCAATTGGCTTGAACGTCTTCCAGCAGGATCCATCTCCACATAGGAGGATCTTACTACGCGTTTCCTTGCTTAATTCTTTCCACCGAGAAGGACCGCAAAACTCCGCAATGATATCCTGATGTTCCAACAACATCAAGGAGAATCTCTCTCAGAAGCATGAACTCGTTTTAAGGACTTACTCCAAAAAGTCCCTTACCATGGCATCGACCTTTGGCTCCAAGTCCAAATTTTTATGACCATGTCACTCCCGCCACAAGAGGAACCATTGACCAATCGGCCGGTGGTAAGCTTCGTGACAGAAACGCTGAAGAATCCTGGGCATTATTAGAGGACCTCGCCCTCTAAGACATCAAAAGTTGGAACGACCCAAAGGATTTCACTAAGTCGGTCAAGGTAATCTCTTTGCCTCAAGATGTCCCAAGTACATCTGGCCGCCGCCTCCTCGAGCTCAAAAATCAAGTCCAACGCTTGATGGAAGCTCATCTTGATCCTATGCAACCTACTCAAGTGAAAAGGATCACTTCTTCATGTGAGATCTGTAGTGATCCCCACGACACTCAGTACTGCATGGAAAATCCCGAACAAGCTTTTGTTGAATATGCATCCTCACGTACTGACAAAGCGGGAGGTAAGTGGTACACTTTTAAGCCCGAGCAAAACAATCTTGGTAACACCTATAATCTGTCATGGAAAAGTTACCCAAACCTTAGGTGGAGACAACCCTAAAACTCTCAAAATAATTTCTCAAACCCACCTAACCGGTTTCAACCAAATGGTTTGTTCCCGAACCGTTCCTTCAACAACAATCCTCAAAGTTATAACAATCAATCAAATCTCGAAGGATTGGTGTCCAACATCATGGCATCTCAAGACGCTAGATTGTCTAAGTTTGAAGCCGATTTCAAACAACAACAAAGCGAGATGACCAACAAAATCAACACAGTATTAAAGGTCATCACCGATCGAATAGCTGGAGCACTCCCTAGCGATACAGTTAAGAACCCGAAACTGAATGTTAACTCTACCTCTCTAGTTTTGTCTGCTCGTTCTTACCTAACAGAAGACCCGCAATGCTGAACCCAAATCCACAGCTCGATCAACGCTATCACGATATGTCCCGAGCGGCCGGGCAAACTCTAAAACAGCAAGCCAGAAGAAGAGGAGCAAGAAAAGAAGGAAGACCCGGAAAACATAAATACCAACCCTTCCTCACCACTTGATCCATCGGTTTCATTCATCACCAAAAAAGTCTGTAAACTCAATTCATTCTTCGAATCGCTCGGCTTGGTCCCCCAGTCATCCAACACATAATTTGTTTACATAAAAGGGGATGACGATCGTTTATGAATCGTTGATGTATGGAAATGCCTAAATGCTCACATAATTACGACTTTAAGATCAAAAAGGTTGACCCAAGAAACCTTAAAATTCCTTGCATGATAGGTCATAAATTTACGGCTAACGCATATATTGATGTTGACCTACCCATGAACATCATGTACTTGGCCTATTACAACTCTATTAGGAAGAATGGATACGAGTATAAGGGAAGGAATTTGGTAGGATTAGGAAGGGACATGCAGTATTTGTAGGAAATATGAGTTAGGCATAGATTTTACCATTTTGGAAAAGATGAGACTAACACGACCCTAGCTTGTCCCAATGTAATGTTTGGACGGGCCCTTCATTGAAATCGCTGCTAGTTATACACAGGAAACACGGGTAATGACTTTTCTTGGAACGGAACTAAAGAATTCACCTTTTTAAACCGCCATATAAGGGACAGAGAGGAGCAAATTTTCTAGCGAGGTATGACTTTTTGTCATCTAGAATAATACTCAGTAAAGATGACTATGATAGAGGATGTAGGAAGCCATCCGACTTAGAAGATGGGTTTTATAGAGACACCATTAAGCTTGGGTCTGAGTATTTGACTAGAATGGATGATGAAGGAGAATTCACGTAAGGACTTGTGACTTCAAGTCTAGATACAAGACTCATAAATAAGAAAAGCGCTTCTTGGGGAAAAGGGGCCCCCTACAACCTAATGTTTATTTTTCTCGCATATTAGGAGTGTCGTGTGTTTTAATTCTTTTCATTTATTCTTTTATGTTTGAATCATTTTGGAATCATGCTTTGTTTTGTTTATAACTTCGTCTTATTTACAATCAAAGGTATTTTGCATAAATAAGGTAGGGGAAAATATATCTGAGTTATAGAACCAATTCAAACTTTAAAATTAAAACTCTTTTATTTAATTCGCGTCAGTTTCGAGCCATATGATTGTAATGATTAATTCCAGGTTTTTATGGAGTGCTTTCTATAGAAATAACTTATAAAATTGCGTGCAGGAAATTTCTTATTAAAAACGAATAGGAATTCTTCACAGTGCCTGGAGACGGCATCGGAATTAAAACCCGACGACGTCGCGTCTCCAGCAATGTGAAGATTTGAAGATTTTCAAGTATTTTTGAAAAATATTATGTTCAATATTTAAAATTTGTAATCCTTTTATAAACCTGCATAAACCTATGATTACATCATTACTCTCATCCTATCTTTACTGCTTTCATAGAGTCAAAACCCTAAATTCTCGTTGTTATATCTATTTATCCCGTGATTTTAAAATTGGTGTAGTTGTCTTTGTCTTTGATTACAGGTTATATTTGATGAGAAGAAACTTGGAAGTTCTTAGGAAGTTTCATTGGATGATTCTTGGAGGACGATTTAACCAGTTATCACATGTTTCTTCTCCATTATTGAGCAAACCAGGGGAGTACTAGTTTCTTTTACTTGTTTTCTTTTCCCTTTATTCGTTTTTATAGGTACTTCTATAGAACATTGGGGACAATGTTCAACTTAAGTATAGGGGGAAAATAAGCCTTAGAAACTATTCCTTCATTTGCCATTTGCTTGTTCCTTAAAATGATGGGTAATATATCGAAACATATCATAAAAAGATAATTTTGACCAAAATTTAAATTTTTTTATGACACACACCGATGAAAATCAAGTATTAATAGCGTCTCATGGATATAAATGTGCATGACTAGCACAAAAACCCTCAAAATTCCACCCCAAAAATGTGAGGATTGCCTTTAGATCTATAGGAATTCGGGTATCCATTATTGATACCCAAGATAGTTTATACCTTTAGCTATCTCGAGTTAAGGATCGAATGCAGTCATATATGTCTATTTCGTCGTTACGGATGTGTACGTATGGTCTTTGTCGCTTTTTCTGGAGCACTGGTTTTGGTATTAAATTATATGAGTGTACCGGTAGTATATTAAATTCTAGAACTTGTTTTTAGGATGCATCCTGAGACCGCATAGTAAGTATTAGGATTTGCTAGATAAGAGGCACTAGGATTAACCCATGTTTTAAACCTGTAACTGTTATGATTGTCACACCGATCATATAACTATCCCACACCCTTTCCATGCACTCATTTTTAGTGTAGGATACCCCTAGTATAACCCTCAGAGCCTATCCCTTTTCATGGTTCTTGTAATTTTCTAGTTAAGCCGGATTATTAATGAAGAGCATTGTTAACCCTTAAACCAATTGTTACACCCAAATCACCTTAGCCTACCTTGTATGTACTCGCTTTTAGTACATTATTGTTTTAACCCAAGTTAATTATTGAGTACACGGTTGCTAAGTCCTTATCCTTGTAAATACTATTTTGGGACGATTAGGATTCATGGTAGTATTCATCTTATGAAGAATTAGGGAAGAAGTAATTTATTACCCCCAATAGAGCTCAATAAGCTCCATGTTATTTTGATCCAACTCAATTCGGGTCATTAGTTAGATTGTAAATATCGAGTATGTAAAAGTTCAAGTGTAGGGGTGTATCTATAAACCCTTATGATGTATTATATGTTTAAGCAATGGCAGGGCAAAAGTGTATGGAAAAAATGTATATAAAAAAAGAGTGAAAAAAATTTACGGGCTGTCATTTGCTTATGTTTATATTAGATTCAAGAAAAGAAAAAGAAAGAATTTGATGTAGAGTTGTGTAGAGTTTGTATATTTTGTCCGAGTCTTTGGCTTAGCAACCAAAACCAACATGTATTATATAATAAATTAAGCTAACACTTCACTAAATTCACCCAAAAGTCATTCTCTAAATGTATCCCATCCGTTTCCGTTTCCGTTAAGGTTATCTTATACCTACACCCCACAACCCTTTAAAAAGACCTCTTTGACAGTAATGAATAATACTGCGCCTAGCGGTAGAGGTTTGATCCTTTACCAAGCCTATGGAAATTTATATACTATGACAGGTAATGAGTGTTGAATTTTCCATTTCCCATAGTTGTTATAATTTATTTTACACCCGAGTGAAAGAGAGAATCCCAGACACTTATGTGAGGTGCTAGTATTGACTTTCCGTGCTTTTAATTACGAGGTCTAAATGATTGTGTTGTAAAATGCTTTTAAGAGTAGGTTTAATGACCCTAATATTGCTATTCTCTAGTAGAAAATCCTATTTGCTTAAGGATAAGCAAATCCCAAGTGTAGGGGTATTTGATGAGGTGTTATTTTATACACCATTTCGGGGTCATTTAACCCCCTTAAATCCTGCATATTCCCTGAATATGTGTTAATAGTTTATTTTAGGTTTTTAGCACTGATGCACTTTGGAGAGAATGCACGTGGACTTAGGGCTCATTTGTAGAAGAAACGGACAAGATTACGGACCTACACCAAATCTCTTGAATATTTATGCATACAGTGCGTAGAGACGGCGTCGCAGGCATAAATCGACGCCGTCGTGATTTATCTGGTGACGGCATCAGGAATCTCGCGACGGAGTCTTACGCACTATATGCACGAATCTTCAAGATGATTGGTCGTAGGTCGTAATCTTGTCCGTTTCTTCTCCAAATGAGCCTAAGTCACGTGCATTTCCTCCAAGTGTCATCCAATGTGATATAAGAAAACTGAAATCAAATATTAAGCACATAATCTGGGAATATTTGCATGATTTAAGGGGTTAAATGACCCCGAAATGGTGTATAAAATAACACCTCATCAAATACCCCTACACTTGGGATTTGCTTATCCTTAAGCAAATAGGATTTTCTACCTAGAGAATAGCAATATTAGGGTCATTTAACCTACTCTTTAAAAGCATTTTACAACACAATCATTTAGACCTCGTAATTAAAAGCACGGAAAGTATATACTAGCACCTCACATAAGTGTCTGGGATTCTCTCTTTCACTCGGGTGTAAAATAAATTATAACAACTATGGGAAATGGAAAAAAAATTTCAAACATTACATTATGTCATTAGTATATAAATTTTCCATAGGCTTGGTAAAGGATCCAAAACCTCTTACCGCTAGCGCAGTATTTATTTCATTTACTGTCAAAGAGGTCTTTTTAACTGGGTTTGTGGGGTGTGGTATAGGTGTAGGTATAAGATAACCTTAACGGAAACGGAAACGGATGGGATACATTTAGAGAATGACTTTTGGTTTCTTTGGTGAATTTAGGGTGAAAGGGTTAGCTAATTATTTATATGAATACATGTTGGTTTGGTTGCTAAGCCAAAGACTCGGACAAAATATACAAACTCTACACAACTCTACATCAACTTCTTTCTTTTTTCTTTTCTTGAATCTAATATAAACATAAGCAAATGACAGCCCGTAAATTTTTTTCACTCTTTTTTTATATACATTTTTTTTTTCCATACACTTTTGCCCTGCCTTTGCTTAAACATATAATACATCATAAGGGTTTATAGATACACCCCTACACTTGACTATTACATACGCGATATTTACAATTAACTAATGACACGAATGAGGTTGGTCAAAAATAAACTTGGAGCTTATTGAGCTCTATTGGGGGTAATAAATTACTTCTTCCCTAATTCTTTATAAGATGAATACTACATAAATCCTAATCGTCCCATAATTAGTATTTTACTAAGGATAAGGACACTTAGCAACCGTGTTACTCCAATAAATCAACTTGGGCTCTAAAAAACTATAATGTACTAAAGTGAGTACATAAGGTAGGCTAAGGTGATTTAGTGTAACGATTGGTTTATGGGTTAACAATGCTCCTTCAATTAATAGTCCGGCTTACTAGAAATTTACAAGAACCGTTTAAAAAAGGATAGGCTCGGAGGTTGTACTTGGG
Source organism: Tanacetum coccineum (assembly GCA_026074375.1). Lineage (NCBI taxonomy): Eukaryota > Viridiplantae > Streptophyta > Magnoliopsida > Asterales > Asteraceae > Tanacetum > Tanacetum coccineum. Next base: position 6,732 of record BQNB010012679.1, read on the forward strand.
TATCCTTCATAAAAATTGAGTTGCTTGGAAGGGTTTGTCTGTGGGATAGTTATTTGATCGGTGCTGACAATCATAACAGTTATAGGTTTAAAACATGGGTTAATCCTAGTGCCTCTTATCTAGCAAATCCTAATACTTACTATGCGGTCTCGGGATGCATCACAAAAACAAGTTCTAGAATTTAATATACTACCGGTACACTCATATAATTTAATACCAATACCAATGCTCTAGAAAAGGCGACAAAGACCATGCGTACACATCCGTAACGACGAAATAGACACATATGACTGCATTCGAACCTTAACTCGAGAAAGCTAAAGGTATAAATTATCTTGGGTATCAACAATGGATAACGAATTCCTATAGATCTAATAGCAATCCTCACTTTTTGGGGTGGAATTTATTTGAGGGTTTTTGTGCTAGTCATGCACATTTATATCCATGAGACGCTATTAATACTCGATTTTCATCGGTGTGTGTCATAAAAAAATTTTAAATTTTGGTCAAAATTACCTTTTTATGATATGTTTCGATATATTACCCATCATTTTAAGGAACAGCAAATGACAAATGAAGGAATAGTTTCTAAGGCTTATTTTCCCCCTATACTTAAGTTGAACATTGTCCCCATTGTATGTTCTATAAAAAGAACGAAAAAGATAAAAAGAAAAGAAACAAGTAAAAGAAACTTAGAACTCCCCTGGTTTGCTCTTATAATGGAGAAGAAAAATGCGATAACTGGTTAAATCGGTCCTCCAGAACTCATCCAAATGAAACTTCCTAAGAACTTCCAAGTTTCTTCTCATCAAATATAACCTGTAATCAAAGACAAATACAACTACACCAATTTTAAAATCGACGGGATAAATATATATACAACGAGAATTTAAGGTTTTAACTCTATGAAAGCAGTAAAGATAGGATGAGAGTAATGATGTAATCATAGGTTTTATGCAGGTTTATAAAAGAATTACAAATTTTAAATATTGCACATTCTATTTTTCAAAAATACTTGAAAAATTTCGAATCTTCACATTGCTGGAGACGCGACGCCGTCGGGTTTAATCCCGACGCCGTCTGGAGGCACTGTGAAGATTTCCTCTTCGTTTTAATGAGAAATTTCGTGCACGCAATTTTATAAGTTATTTCTGTAGAAATCACTGCATAAAAACTTGTAATTAATCATTACAATATATGATCAAAAATGACGGAATTAATATAAATAGATTGTTTTATTGTTTGAATTGGTTCTATAACCAGTATATTCCCCTACGCTTATTTTATGCAAAATAACTTTGATTGTAAATAAGACGAAGTTATAAACAAAACAAAGCATGATTACAAAGTGATTAAAACATAAAAGAATAAATGAAAAGAATTAAAGCACACGACACTCCTAATATGTGAGAAAATAAACATTGGGTTGCCTCTCAAGAAGCGCTTTTCTTATTTATGAGTTCTTTGTATCTAGGACTTGAAGGTCACAAGAGTTTAGTGAAATTCTCCTTCATCACCCATTCTAGTTCAATACTCACAGACCCAGCTTAATGGTGTCTCTATAAAAACCATCTTCTAAGTCGGATGGATTTACATCCTCTATCATAGTCATCTTTACTGAGTATTATTCTAGATGACAAAAAGTCATGACCTTCGCTAGAAAATTTGCTCCTCTCTGGGTCCTTATATGGCGTTTTAAAGGTGAATTCTTTAGTTCCGTCCATGAAAGTCATTAACCCGTGTTTCCTGTGTATAACTAGGCAGGCGATTTCAATGAAGGGCCGTCCAAACATTACATGGGACAAGCTAGGGTCGATTTTAGTCTCAATATTTTCCAAAATGGTAAAATCTATGACGTAACTCATATTTCCTACAAATACGTGCATGTCCCTTCCTAATCCTACCAAATTCCTTCCCTTATACTCGTATCCATCTTCCTATAGGAGTTTGTAATTAGGCAAGTACATGTATTTCATGGGTTATAGGTCAAACATCAAATATATGCGTTTGCCAGTTAAATTTTATGACATTTCATGCAAGGATTTTAAGGTTTTCTTGGGTCCCTTTTTGGATCTTAAGTCATAATTAGTGAGCATTTAGCATTTCATAATCATCGATTCTTAAAACGGAATTCCTCACTTGTGTCAACTAAATCTAGAGTGCTCTCAACATCTAACCATTCAATTTCCCTTTTCATCCCTGTTAGGCCCTAAATTATCAACAAACAGTGATGTCTTACGCTCCAAGTTGTGACGTAACTCTTTGTTCTTTATTGTAGATACAATGGTGTTTGTGTCATCGGGGTCGCCCTCTCTTTCTCGCTCTTTTTCCTCAGCCATGCTATCACGGTTAGGCGCTTTGTAGCTTGGGATCGTATCGTGTATGGTGTGTTGAGCGAACCTATGGAATTGGTGTCTTCGTGCAGTGTGGGTATTCAGTTAGGTAAAGGAACGAGCAGACAAAACTTAACTGTGGTGGGGTTTACGTTTAGTTTTGGGTTCCTTAACCGTGTCGCTAGGGAGTGCTGCCTGCCATTCGTTTGTGTGGCTTTCTTTTATACATTGTATTCTTTTTTCCGTCGATTTTTGTTGGTCATCTCGCTTTGTTGTCTCATTTAAAATCGGCTTTTAAACTTGGACAATTAGCGTTTGAGATGCCATGAAGTTGTCACCATTCTTCAAGTTTTTGATTGACTGTTTAAAGTTTTGGAAGACATTGTTGTTGAAAGAACGGTTAGGACCGTATAGGTTGGAACGGTTAGGTGGGTTTAAAAATTATTTTGGGAATTTTAGGGTTGTCTCCACCTATGGTTTGGGTGACTTTTCCATGACGAATGTAGGTGCCACCAAGATTGTTTTGCTCGGATTTGAAAGTGTACCACTTACCTCTCGCTTCGTCGGTAATCGATGATGCATATTCAACAAAGGCTTGTTCGGGATTTTCCATGCAATACTGAGTGTCGTGGGGGCCACTGCAGATCTCACATGAAGAAGTGATTTTGTTTACTTGAGTAGGTTGCATCGGAGCAAGATGAGCTTCCATCAAGCATTGAACTTTATTCTCGAGCTCGATGAGCGGTCAGATGTACTCAGGACATCTTGAGGCAAAGAGATTTCCTTGACCGGCTTAGCGAAATCCCTTGGGTCGTTCCAACTTTCGTTGTCATAGAGGGCGAGGTCTCTAATAATGCCCAGGGAATTCTTAGGGTTTCTGTCACGAGCTTGACACCGGCCTCCGTTGGTTAATGGTTATCTTGTGACGGGAGAGTGACTTTCGATGGTCATAAAATATTTAGACTTGGAGCCAAAGATCGATGCCATGATGAGGGACTTTTTAGAGTAAGTCCTTGAAACGAGTCCATGCTTCCGAGAGAGATTCTCCTTGATGTTGTTTGAACATCCGGATATCGTTGCGAATTTTGTAGTCCTTCCTGGTGGAAAGAATTGAGCAAAGAAATGAATAGTAAGATCCTCTTATGTGGTGATGGATCCTGCTGGAAGACGTTCAAGCCAGTTGCTAGCTTGCGCGTTCTTTTCCTATTTTCATCGTCAAGGTCAAGTGAGTCCACAAGTTTTAAGAAATCCTTGAGGTGTTGGTTTGGATCCTCGGACCAAAGTCCCTGGAATGAGCATCCGTTTTGCACCAACCGGATAGTGTCGGATAAAAAAGGTACCACATTGTTCCCTACGGGGAGCTCAATGGTATTCATGTAGCCCTCGTGGCTAGGCGCAATAGAAAACACACTTTAGGATACTTTTTTTTTTATTGTTGTTTTTTTTGAGTTGGATTTGTCCTTATTTGTTATTTTTGGAGTAATCTCTAAGAGTACGGATAGGATTCGCGTCTCCTATGGTGGTTGAAGAGAATAGCTTATGAAACAATTAAAATAAAGAAAAGATAGACTACGAGAAAGCTAATGTACTGGAATTAAAATTCTCACTTGATAGGAATCAAGCGAGTAGAACTAAGTTAAAAAATGATCAAAACCTAACTATTCCCCATGCAGCGACGCCAAAAACTTGATGCGGTTGTCGTTAGACTTCAACATGAAGTTTTACAACTCTCTAGGCAATGTACCTAATCGTTGCAGTGTAGTATAGGCAAGACTCTGTTATCGTTCTCTAGGGGAATAGGTTGGGAAGGCTCGAACACGGTCTAACAGAATTCTACGGGGTTGAGAGAAGATTCTTTTTGTGTTTTTATATTTATAAGAAAGCAGGTAAATATCATGGTTTGAGAGGTTGGTTTGATTAACTAATAATTAAACTAATTATAATCTATGCTACTGGTGATAACTTTATGATAAAAAGATGTATTTACCTAATCATGCACTACTCCTCAGATTGCTTCTCCTAGATCTGTTGCCTTGTCACACTTGTGATGATCTGTGTAAGTATTTCCTAGGTCATGAACAGATTACACGAACCCGTCGTCTATTTAATATTCCGTTAGGGCAACACACAAGTAAGGTAGTATGAAGACTATTACAAGGCCCCTAAGAGTATATTAAATGCATGTGAAATAACTTAAGAGGGATCAACCATATTAGGGGTAAGGTAGTATGAAGACTATTACCGACATTTACTCATGACGAGGATCCAAAAGTAAATATTCGAAGGTTGGGGTATCCAATATGCATCCCTTGTGAATACACATGAGTTTGGCGGGAACAATCCATATATTCAAAGAATATAACCAACACTCACATTTGCCTTACATAACAATATTCCCATATTGTTAACCGACAATGGACATATTTAGAATGATAAAATCATTCAAGGATTAAACATGCAAATATAGGATAACAATTATTATATGTATGAATGACAAATACCACGTATCTTCATTCATCAGAAAGTAAAAATTGTCTTACAATCCCAATTATCCAAATACTAAAACAGATATGCATGAAACTAATTAGCAAGTTGAAGTCCAATGTTTCCAACATTCTCAACTCTTTCTTTACAAGACAGCTAAATAGTTATCTGAGTAAACTTTCCGAATACTTGTTTCAAATTCACAAATTTGTGAAGGATTTGAATGATATGATGAGTGTCGTATGTATATTTGCATACTATTGCAAGTATCATAGTATGGAAATGTGACAAAACCTTTAATGGGGTATTTGAAGTCAACAACATACCTATCTCAGACAGTCATCTTTACAGTTTCTTAAAATGTAAAGTATTCTCATTCTTTAATGTGTAATGCAACAATGCTCTTAGCTGAGCATATCTAGTTAATAGATTTATCATAAAAGATGAAAATCCTATTTTAACTAGGATTGATTATTCTCTAGCATCGTGTATACACAAACAACACTATGCCTTATATAATTCGTAAACATTTGTTTTTAACAGTCATCTAAATCACTCGCAATTAGATACTGTTGATGTTAGCTCATCTTGCTCTTGTGCAAAAGTAACAACCAGTCTCATACACAATATAATATATATGTACATGATGAATCCTTAGTTTAAAAAACACAAGATTTCCATTCATGTATTATATTATCTCAAGTGAAATATATCATTTAAGACTTGTTTCAATGATGTATTGCATTGTGTTGGACTTAATTCCGCATATGTTTATTTCATTAAACATTTATTCCTAGATCGTTTGTTTAATTTCCTAAATTCCCATGTGAAGTTCCATTCAAGGATTAACATCTAGCTTAGATGGAATGATGCTTTCAATATGTTACACAACATATGAATTTTAAGGAGAAACATAGTGCTCCCACTTGATGTCAAGTGTACTCAGGAGTTATCTTAATTTAATCAGAAACCATATTGTGATTAAACTTAAGATCTCAGCTCCTAGATGCATGATTCAATCCACACTTGGATTCTATTATTTTGTATACTTTATAAAGATTATTTTAAACTCATAACCCCTTTTGATTACACACCATCCTCGCAAAAGGTAATCATAAAGTAAAGAGTTATAAAACTTAATTGTCATATTACAAATATGGACTCATAACCCTTTTGATTACACATCATCCTCGCAAGGTAATTGGTATGTGCATAAATACACATACCTTTTACCTAATCAAACGAGCTAAAAAGACCAATAATGACCAATAATACATGAAAAATGCATTGTATTTGTTTGTATTGTGAATTGTGTCTTGCAAGTAACGGATACAGCATATATGGACAAAAATATAGCAAAACGGACAAAACCGAGCACGAGAATGGAAAGAGCGTGAGAAAACAAAGTCGAAGGCGTATACATTCTTAATGGGCCAACCCGTTCCCATTTTATTGGGCCGGGTCAGCCCATTAAGATTTTATACTTATTAAACCTTTACTAAACCCTTTTTTTATTAAAAAGTCCAAGACCATTATCCATTTCCTAGTCCAAGCCCAATACCAAGTCAAAGCCAACCATACCAAACCCGGTCAAAGTCCAAAGTTATAAAACATGGTAGAAAACAATCACTATATATCCTTTTCACCTATTCCCTCTCTTTTAAATTCACATAAACGAACACACAGGGTAAATCTCCTCACCAATCACACACGCTCAAATGCTTCTAGAAACCTTATCCCTGACACCCTCTGATACCCAATTTAGCCACGCTGGCGATCCTTGAGCATCTGATTGGTTGAAAGGATGTGGCATCAAATCAAGGGTTCAAAATGATGGAATGAAGATTAAGGGCTTGAGTTGAATGGATTGGGGAGCGTCTCAAGGTCTAGAAGACTCTTCTCATAGCTATAAATAGCACAAGAATCACATAGTGTAATTCATCAATTGTAAGGTTAGAGTAGGAGTAGTGTAGATTAGCTTATAACTTATTTTTCCAGCTTATTGTCATTTATTTTATGCAATTTCCTTTTCAGCAATGTAATTTCCTTTTTCATTTAATAAAATTCTGTTTCTTCAATTCTTGTCTTAAATTTCAGTTTACATTTATGCAATTTACTTTAAAATGTGTTTGGATGTCATTTAAATAAGCAATAAGCTCTTTTATTCATAAGCTTTAACTTATTCAGTTAAGCTTCTAATAGCTTAACTGAATAGGCTACTCTACTTCATCTTCCTAAAATTCAGTCAATTAAGCTCTCTTATGGATGATAAGCCAAACAGGGAAGGGCTTATTGAACCTTACTAGCTTGTTTTTAACAAGCTAGAGCTAGTTGGGACAAAGGTACTATCTCTTTTACTTTAAATTTAGCTTATTGTTTGATTTGTTTATTTTCTGCTTATTTTTTGCTTATCATTGCTTGTATTTGCTTAATTTGCCTTTTAATAACTTATCATGTTAGTTTTAAGCATAGTTTTAAGTTTAGAAAGAGTTTTAGTTTAGCTTATTTAGAAGTACTTATTGGTCCAAAGTTTTTGCTTATCTTTCATTATTATGCTTAGTTAATAATGTGTTTTCAAAAATTAGGTCTTGTTAGAATATGTTTAAGTCTAAAATGAGGTTTTATAGTCTTAAAGGGGTGTTTGGCACAAGAAATTAAAACTACTTGTGTTTCTTTTAGTTATTAAGTCAAGTTTCATTAAGCTTAAATTAAGTCTTAGGTTTAGTTTTAGTAAGTCTAGTATTAGTTTTCTTAAGTTTGTAGTCTGTTTTGTAAGTTTCTTAAATCTGCCATTTTAATAGTTTCCTAAAAAGCCTTATTAAGCTAGGTCTTTTAATATGCATATCAAGTGTTGTTTTTGTGCTTAAACCAGCTCAAAATTTATGAAAATAAATCTGTTTTGGAATCATTTAGGCTAAGTTTAACCTTTTGAGTTCTATTGTCAAAATCTGTCAAGAGTTTTGAAGGTTTTTCTTTAGGGACTGTTAAGATTGATTCATAGCTTAATGTTGGATAATTGTTGTTTTGTCTAGCTTGTTGAATGTTAAATTTTAGCTGTTTTAAGTTTTTCTCTAGATTGTCAAAGTATTTTAGAGTCCAAAAGCTTTGTTGCAAAAAGGTCAATCAGCATAATAAGTCATAAGAATGTCTAGTATGCAGTCTGTTTTGATTTGAATTTTTAGCTTATTTAATTGTTTAAATAGATCAATTTCAGTTTCTAATTGCTTATTGGGTCAAGGTCTTTAGCTATTGTTAACTTTTTGTCTTTAATTTTTCTTTTAAAGTCTTAATTTTAAGCTTAAAAAGAGTCCTTTATTTTCAAAAAGTCAAAAGCAACTAGTGTAGTCTATCACTTTCTTTAAGTCTTTTCTTAGCTTATTTGCTTATTTGAGCTCTCCTAGTGTAATTTCTTATTTGATTTTAGCTTTTTACCTTTTTCGTTAAGCTTATTAAGCTTTTTTCTTAGCTTAAATATCTATCAAAATCCATTTATTAGGTCTGTTGTCATTAAGCCTTCTTATGTTTTCAGCTTATTTCATTTTGCTTATTTCTAGTTAATAATGCTTATTAGGTCTAAGCTTTAATCTGTTTCTAGCTTATTGGTCTTTGAGTTAGCTTATTGTGTCGTATAGCTTAATCTGTCAAAAACTAAAAAGCTCTAAAGCTTTTTAGTTATTCTGAGGTTTTTTATTGCTTATTTCTGTGCTTATTTAAGGTTTTAAGAAAAAGTCATTTTTCAAAAGTTGCTTATTTTCATGCTTAAAAGCTTTTCCAAAAATTAAAAGTGCAAAATAAAAATGTTGGGAGTATAGGGAAGTCCCAGGCTCGAACCCGGGACCTCTACCTTAACTCCCAACACTTTTAACACACACACCACAACCAACTGCGCCCTTGGGTCTTTTCTGTTAGACCCTTAGGCCAGTTTAGTTTTATACCATTTTAGCAGTTTTACTCAGTAGGCTTATATTGCTTATTTCACAGCTTATTAGTATAGCTTATTTCCAGTTCTTATTTTTCTTAGATTAGTTATAGCTTAAAGTATTTTCAGTAATTTTCTTGGATTTTTATAAATTAGTTTACTATTTTTAATATTTTATTTAGATTAAATCTGTTTTTAATTCATAATAAATAAAATAAAAATCAAAAAAATATAATTCTTTTTTCTAAAATTATTTTTAGTCATTTAGGACCTTTAGAAATTAAATTTGCATTTTTAGGGTTAAAATTTAATGAATTAGGTTTTGAGTCTCGGTTTTAAATTCCCATTATTGTTTTAATGCTTAATGTTTTATTGCCTATATTGCTTAGATTTTTGTGCTTTTATTTGCTTTTCATTTGTGTTATTATAATTAGAATCCAAAATCAAATCTTAAATCACAGTCAAGCTCGATTCCCGACAAAAACGTGAATTTTCATCCACCTCTCACCGAGGAGAACGATACCCGTGTTGATTACTTATTATTCTTTCCTAAGAGTAATTTGTATGATACTTAGCCTACGTATACGTATATGTATTTTATATATTATATACATTTGAGGGTTATTTGTTTGATACGTGTTTAAAACGATAATTAAAATGGCGCCGTTGCCGGGGAGAGGTGTAACGATTTTTCTGGGATTTTTTGAATTCGAGCTTTGAAGATCCTTTCCCCGTGAAAGTTTTTGTTTTATTTTATATAAAAATACAAAAATATTTTACACTTCGATTCTTATTTTTCTTTTATTTTAAATATTAAAAATAACCATTTGTTAATTGTCATTTCGGCTAATCTTTAGTTAACAAACTATAAGAGAGGTATAAGGAGGGTCGATCCTACGAACTTCGACCCGAAAGGAGAAGGTTTTTAAAAGCTTCGCGCTTACCCGCTCCTCCGCTTCTTTGTGCGTTTTCTAGAGAGCTACCGTGCACGTTTGACTTTCGGTTACCAAAAATATTTTTTATTTTTTATTTTTATCATTTCTTTTCCTTATGAATTATTTGACAAATCTATAAATAATCTTCTCTGTCCTCTTATTCGTTTAATTCTTATTCTTAATCCTCTTATTGGTTTAATTCTAATGTCATCATTAGAACAACGTAGTTGTTTCAGCTGCGGAAATACAGTTGATGATCAACCTTGTCGATATTGTACTTACGAGCGGTGTGGATATTATAATAGAGGGGTACCTTGTTTAGGATGTAATTCGGAAGCTGAAAATTCATTCACTTATAAACCAACTCCGTATTCTTACAATGATTCTCCAAATTTTCTCGACTACCCTCCACAACCCAGTATGATACGTATTTTTGTGAGTTATGTGGGAACGATGCTCATTATGGTTACGATTGTCCACCTCAAGTTCCGTTTGTCTACGATTAGGACTCGTGTTTCAATCAAAACCTTGATAATAATTTTCCACAAACTTCACCAAGTTTTCAACAACAATTTCCTTGTTGTGAAAACTGCGGGGGTCCTCATGAGACTTTTCAGTGTCAACCGATGAACCAGAATTTCTACGAACCTAATCTTTGTTATAATTCTATTTCTTCCGGTTTTGACCAATTCCAACCCCCTTAGTTTCCCGTCATTCATCAACCTCCTCAAGAAACGAACACGGAAATGTTGCAAGGTAGAGAAAACCTAATGGAAGCTATTCAAGCCTTTTTAAAGAAGTATGATCAAATACCTCCTAAAGAAAAGAGTATGGCTTTATTGCTAGCTGAGGAGAGATTTCTTAAAATTAAGCAAGCTGTAGAAGGAGAGCAAAATCAACCAGAGAATATACAAGAATTGCTACTCAAACTTATTAATGATTTGCAAATTCTTAATGGAATTCAACTAAAACAAGAAGAGCAGGCAGCTAAAGTTAGTTCTCAATATTGGAAGCCTCCTATTTTCTATGATAATGATGATGAAGATGACGAGGAAAGTTCTATTCCTTTGAGAGATATTATTTATGAACTTCCTCCGTCTATTGCAATCACTCCCGTTTTACCGACTTTAGAGTCCGAGGACTCTCTCATCATGGCGAATGAGGAACTTAGCACTATTCTTGAAAAGGAATCGGACGAATTCATAAAGTCTAGTGTTGAGGACCTTGTTCCAATCCCAAGTGTGTCTGAGGATACATCCGGGAGTGATAGTGAGTGCATTTTACCTTCGTGTGATGATTTCTCTCCCATTAATGTTTATGAGGAAAAATCCATAACTTTCTCTAACCATCTTTTCAATTCAAATGACGATTTTACTTCTAGTGATGACGAGTCACTATCCGATGAGGACGTTCCGGAAGACAATGTTAAAATTTACTCGAACCCTTGTTTCGAATTCGATGATGAGTACATTTCTAGTGACTTAAATCCTCTTTTTGATGAGGTATCAGAGGAAATCGAGTGCAAGGTTTCTTATGATTCCAACCTTGATGACTCAACTTTCCTAGTCACACCTTTCCGATTCTCATAGGAAAAAAAAGAGTGTCGTTTCACTCCTAGTGACAACGTTGAGCTTTTACTTCACCATGATCCGTCTATAAGAGTTGTTTCCATTCTCGAAGGGTTCACCGATGAACAACCTCTCGAAGAGAATGATGATTTATTTAATTTGGAATCTAAAACGAATGATTGGAAGAAGATTTTGTACGATGCTCCAATTGATGATTTGATCTTCGATCCGGGAGGCGATATTGATGAGATCGATACTTTTCTTAATGTTGATATTTCTACGGATATTAAAGACGGTTATCATGACTCGGAGGGAGATATTCTCTATCTTAGCTTTTTGCTTGAGTGATGCTACTACCCTTATTCTCCCTCCGTAGGTGTTCCTATATCAATACCCGAGAAGTTTAAGTGATATTAAAGAATTTAAATATTATGGTCAAAGTTTTCAACCTCGGGATTCATAAGAAAAAAAATTTCTCCTATATATGTGAGATTACCCTTTGAGGATTGCCATTATCTTTTCTTCACATATGTTATCCGAACTTTTCTTCCTTATTTCACTTATCAGTGATTTCTCCATTTTCCTCCTCCTCTGGGAGGAAGGAATATCTTTTTGTGACCCACATCTCTGCTTTTTCCATTTTTCTTCTCTAAAACCGATGGCATATAAATGTCCAATGGAAGTTTGCTCTTCCACTTGTTTCGTCCCTAATATCACGATGATATAGGGTGAGTCGAGCTAGAGACTCGCAAAAAAACAAGCGCTTCATGGGTGGCAACCCATGTTTATCCTTAGTAGTAGTATATTAATATAATATTATGAATAAGTGTGATGAAGAGGCTCCCTCTTGCCTTTCTTGAATTTCGTGTGTTGTGTTTGTGAGTTCAGGATTGCCCCGAATTATGAAGTGAAGACTCTCGTGCTCGTGGTTTTGTCCATCGTTCACTCGATCTTCAATCCTTCGCATGCTTATATATGGGAATCCGATATCCTAGATCTTATTGATTAACGTTTATCTATTAGCATAATTAATAAACGGCTTTAGATTTGCGTAGAGACCCCTTAATATTTAGATTATGCCTTGAAATTAGTATGGGGGTGACAGTCTCACATTGAGGACAATGTGTAGTTCTAGTATGGGGGGATCTTTCGATTTGATCTTACTTGCATTTGCCTTGTCTTCACGTAACCCCGTTTTTCCACCAAAAATATGTGAAAATATGCCAAAATTTAAATTTTTTCAAAAATAGAATAAGTGTTTAGACACGTAGTTTTGTCTTTTTAAGGAATAAATTTTGACTTGATCGAGCATGTTGCGCTCTAGCTTGCCTCTTAACTTTTATACTAAGCATTCGCGGATCTTTTTAGTAAAGATTTTAAATTTGCGAAGAACAAGAAATTATAGAGTTTTATATAAGTTAGATGCTAAACATGGAGTAGTAGGATCTCTTTAGAGCTCATAGAGGTTTATTATGGCTTTTTTCTCCCATCAGCTTAATAAACATTATATAATTATTGAATAAATAAAGTTACTTTAGGTTTTTGCGATTCTTAGTTTAAGTCACTTCGTAGAGATTCCTACTGGTGAAAGTAAGGTACACATCGAGGTTTTGTCAGTGTTGTAGGGAAATAGGCTACTGATTCCTGACGGCTCGCTACCGTTGTCTAGGTAGTTGAAAGACCACATGACTTGAAATTTGGCTATAATAATAATAGTTATGTAATAAACCGAAGCCGAAATAAGACCACTACCTCTTGCCGACTCACAACCGATGTGGTAGTCGTTTAAAGGGTAGAAAAAGGTCGAGGATCACCGAGGTCGAAATAAGACTCCTGGACCATGGTCGGCTCACATACCGATGTGGTAGTTGTTTAAAGGACCGAGGTTTAATAATGTTGCAATAATAATAAGAATAAAGCCAAATTTTGACTTCGGGGTTATCTAAATAAAGCCTCCATCTCTGGACTCGTAGTTGAGTTGTTTCGGATGATATAAAAAGGATAACCCCTAAATCATGTGAAATTAGAACCTTAATGTGGACCTTATTCTCACCACATCGTCTCTTTAGGAAATGATTTCAAACTAATTATGGTCTAAATCGGGTTTTACTTTATGTAAATAAGACATTAATTTATTTGTCACCAATAATAAAAATAAAACCTTTAGAGGACTTAGGAATAAGAGAGCGGAAAGTAGCTATGCATATATAATTAGCTTTTATGAGTAGTGTTAGCATCTTAACTTGTATTTAACAATGATTTCGTTTTTAAGCTTTGTTTGGGGCGAGTGAAAAATCAAGGACGATGAATTTATCCTTTTAGTGTTTCTTGTTCCGTGAAGTTATGATATGTATGAATGATAAGAATAAATGCATAAAAATGGTAAAACGGGGAATTTTCAAAACTAATGATTTCTTAATTCCCTTAGATGAACACTTAGCTACTTTTTGAGGTAATTAGTCTAAGAGGGTTGAAATTCTTAGTTTTCTAAGTTTGTATTTATGACATTGCGTGAGGACACGACAATAGTTTAGTGTGGGAGATTTTGGTATGTGCATAAATACACATACCTTTTACCTAATAAAACGAGCTAAAAGACCAATAATGACCAATAATACATAAAAAATGCATTGTATTTGTTTGTATTGTGAATTGTGTCTTGCAGGTAGCGAATACAGCATATATGGACAAAAATATAGCAAAACGGACAAAACCGAGCACGGGAATGGAAAGAGCGTGAGAAAATAAAGCTGAAGGCGTATACATTCTTAATGGGCCAACCCGTTCCCATTTTATTGGGCCGGGTCAGCCCATTAAGATTTTATACTTATTAAACCTTTACCTAAACCCTTTTTTATTAAAAAGTCCAAGACCATTATCCATTTCCTAGTCCAATCCCAATCCCAAGTCAAAGCCCACCATACCAAACCCGGTTAAAGTCCAAAGTTATAAAACGTGGTCAAAAACAATCACTGTATATCTTTTTTACCTATTCCCTCTCTTTTACATTCACACAAACGAACACACAGGGTAAATCTCCTCACCAATCACACACGCTCAAATGCTTCTAGAAACCTTATCCCTGACACCCTCTAACACCCAATTTAGCCACGCTGGCGATCCTTGGGCATCTGATTGGTTGAAAGGACGTGGCATCAAATCAAGGGTTCAAAATGATGGAATGAAGATCAAGGGCTTAGATTAAATGGATTGGGGAGCGTCTCAAGGTATAGAAGACTCTTCTCACAGCTATAAATAGCACAAGAATCACATAGTGTAATTCATCTAGTGTAGGGTTAGAGTATGAGTAGTGTAGATTAGCTTATAGCTTATTTTTCTAGCTTATTGTCATTTATTTTATGCAATTTCCTTTTCAACAATGTAATTTCCTTTTTCATTTAATAAAATTATGTTTCTTTAATTCCTGTCTTAAATTTTAGTTTACATTTATGCAATTTACTTTAAAATGTGTTTGGATGTCATTTAAATAAGCAATAAGCTCTTTTATTCATTTAAGCTTTAACTTATTTAGTTAAGCTTCTAATAGCTTAACTAAATAAGCTACTCTACTTCATCTTCTAAAAATTCAGTCAATTAAGCTCTCTTGTGGATGATAAGCCAAACAAGGAATGGCTTATGGAACCTTACTAGCTTGTTTTTAACAAGCTAGAGCTAGTTGATAAGCTCTATTGAGCAATTTAGTTCCTTGTTTAGCTGGGACAAAGGTACTATCTCTTTTACTTTAAATTTAGCTTATTATCTGATTTGCTTATTTTCTGCTTATTCTATGCTTATCATTGCTTATATTTTCTTAATTTGCCTTTTAATAACTTATCATGTTAGTTTTAAGCATAGTTTTAAGTTTAGAAAGAGTTTAGATCATGATTGCTTGATTTTAGTTAAAACTGCTTAATTTAGTTTAGCTTATTTAGAAGTACTTATTGGTCCAAAGTTTTTGCTTATCTTTCATTATTATGCTTAGTTAATAATCTGTTTTCAAAAATTAGGTCTTCTTAGAATTTGTTTAAGTCTAAAATGAGGTTTTATAGTCTTAAAGGGGTGTTTGGCACAATCAGTTAAAACTACTTGTGTTGCTTTTTGTTATTAAGTCAAGTTTATTAAAAATTAAGTCTTAGGTTTAGGTTTAGCAAGTCTAGTATTAGTTTTCTTAAGTTTGTAGTCTGTTTTGTAAGTTTATTAAATCTGCCATTTTAATAGTTTTCTAAAAAGCCTTATTAAGCTAGGTCTTTTAATATGCATATCAAGTGTTGTTTTTGTGCTTAAACCAGCTCAAAATTTATCAAAATAAATCTGTTTTGGAATCATTTAGGCTAAGTTTAACCTTTTGAGTTTTATTGTTAAAATCTGTCAAGAGTTTTGAAGGTTTTTCTTTTGGGACTGTTAAGATTGATTCATAGCTTAATGTTGGATAATTGTTGTTTTGTCTAGCTTGTTGAATGTTAAATTTCAGCTGTTTTAAGTTTTTCTCTAGATTGTCAAAGTATTTTAGAGTCCAAAAGCTTTGTTGCAAAAAGGTCAATCAGCATAAAAAGTCATAAGAATGTCTAGTATGCAGTCTGTTTTGATTTGAATTTTCAGCTTATTTATTTGTTTAAATAGCTCAATTTCAGTTTCTAGTTGCTTATTGGGTCAAGGTCTTTAGCTATTGTTAATTTTTTATCTTTAATTTTGCTTTTAATGTCTTAATTTTAAGTTTAAAAATAGTCCTTTATTTTCAAAAAATCAAAAGCAACTAGTGTAGTCTGTCACTTTCTTTAAGTCTTTTCTTAGCTTAAAAATCTGTCAAAATCCATTTATTAGGTCTGTTGTCTTTAAGCCTTCTTATGTTTTCAGCTTATTTCATTTTGATTATTTCTAGTTAATAATGCTTATTAGGTCTAAGCTTTAATCTGTTTCTAGCTTATTGGTCTTTGAGTTAGCTTATTGTGTCTTATAGCTTAATCTGTCAAAAGCTAAAAAGCTCTAAAGCTTTTTAGCTATTATGAGTTTTTTTATTGCTTATTTCTGTGCTTATTTAAGGTTTTAAGAAAAAGTCAATTTTCAAAAGTTGCTTATTTTCATGCTTAAAAGCTTTTCCAAAAATTAAAAGTGCAAAATAAAAATGTTGGGAGTATAGAGAAGTCCCAGGCTCGAACCCGGGACCTCTACCTTAACTCCCAACACTTTTAACACACACACCACAACCAACTGCGCCCTTGGGTCTTTTCTGTTAGACCCTTTGGGCAGTTTATTTTTATACCATTTTAGCAGTTTTACTTAGTAGGCTTATATTGCTTATTTAGCAACTTATTAATATAGCTTATTTCTAGTTCTTATTTTTCTTAGATTAGTTATAGCTTAAAGTGTTTTCAGTAATTTTCCTGGATTTTTATAAATTAGTTTACTATTTTTAATATTTTATTTAGATTAAATCTTTTTTTAATTCATAATAAATAAATAAAAAATCAAAAAAATATAATTGTTTTTTCTAAAATTATTTTTAGTCATTTAGGACCTTTAGAAATTTAATTTGCATTTTTAGGGTTAAAATTTGATAAATTAGGTTTTGAGTCTCGGTTTTAAATTCTCGTTATCGTTTTAATGCTTAATGTTTTAATTGCCTATATTGCTTAGATTTTTGTGCTTTTATTTGCTTTCCATTTGTGTTATTAGAATTAGAATCCAAAATCAAATCTTAAATCACAGTCAAGCTCGATTCCCGACAAAAACGTGAATTTCCATTCACCTCTCACTAAGGAGAACGATACCCGTGTTGATTACTTATTATTCTTTCCTAAGAGTAATTTGTATGATACTTAGCTTATGTATACGTATATGTATTTTATATATTATATACATTTGAGGGTTATTTGTTTGATACGTGTTTAAAACGATAATCAGTAATTATTAAGGAAAGAGTTATGATCCTTAATTCGCCATATTGCAGATTCAAGAAAATCTGTATGACAATTAGTTATCTTTATATAATTAATGCGTGTAGAAAAGAAATATTTAATCATAGTTAGTTGCTTGAGTAAGATTAAAAACTCTTGTCATGAGCCAGACATTAAAATGTATACAATCTTGTCCTTATGAGCTTTTCTTCAAAAGAAACTCATTCTCACCTTTCAGTTTAACTGTTTGGTAAAAGATCAATCAAGCTCAAAACTTTGATTGCCTTTTAAGGACTGCATCTTGTCATTTATAGTTCTAAGATATTTATCAGATTCAAGATGTGATAATTCATCTTATTAGTTAGCAGGCTTATTATGACCCTCTAACTTATATTCCTCAGCATTAATATTAAAATATCAATCAAGTGATGAGGCATCCATGCGGATTTATGAATGAGAGTTACATTATACTTTGGTTCGACATTTTCATGTTTAACCTTAGTATGACATTCACAAGTGGATTTAGAAGGTAACGTATTTTGTTCTTGAATCACTTCAAGATTTGTAGATGCTCCCACTTACTTTTGTAAGTAGAGAAAATTCTCTAAATACTAAGTATTTAAGCAACAATGAATTGTTCTTAATTGGGAAACACAAAACACATATTAAGTTCTCATATCTAGTTTGTTAATAATATGCTTCATAAGATTTTAACAAATTTTAGAACTTTAATCAAGACATAATGGGATTCCTTCCAAGAACCCTAATTAGGGTTTGTAGCAAAACCCTAATTCTTGTATCACCCTTTAACCGAAAACCTTAGCAAAGGTTTGTGTTACGTCGAGCTAGGAGGAACACCAAAACTACAATCTTCAAGCTAGGAAGTGTAGAAAAATCGAAAACCCAAAAGGTTTTAGGGTTCGATTGGTTTGAGTGGAAAAACTGAAAATCCCTAAGGGTTTAGGGGTTTCAGTCGTGGGTTGTCTTGAATACCTTCTTAGGTTTGAATTATATTGAGTGTATCCATGACACACACAATTTTCTAACCTTGATAGATTTTGGAGGTAGAGTAATTAAAGCTATCAAGAATCAAACAATATGAATATAGTTTGTTTCAACCTATTAGACATACCATAATAATGTGGTATTCTATAAGTATTGGAATTGTGAGGCTTCATCAAAATTCCATAGATAACTTAATTCTCTTTGGATCAAATACTTGTCAATTGGGTCGAGCCAAATTGCATATTCAGTATTTTCGAACCAAGTGCATACTATAGTGTATATTTCTTGAATAATACAAGAACCCTATGTTCACGTGTTCACAAGAAGACAGAACTGTTTAAGAATTTTATGTTCAAGTGTTTATAAAAAAACAGAACATGTCAAGTATACACTATAAGTCTTTGAATAATTCAAGGACCTTATGTTTATGTGTTAACAAGAAGACATAACAATTTTACTACATACTTTATGTTATAAGTCATTGATTAATTCAAAAACTTCCTAATTATGTCTTAACAAGAAAACATAATTATAGTAACTAAAGTAGTTATGAACGCAATTTCTTGAGTTCAATAGTAATCTCAAGTTAATTTCATACTTCAAAATTATGATTATAATTATTTAACCACAATTAGATTTACTAAACATGTAGTCAAAATGTTGAAGTAGCTTTACATTATATCATGATATTTGAATGTAATAGGGCAACAAACATCTTGTATGTTTAAGTCCTAGTAGATTTATTAGCTTTCTTACCTTGCGGTCAAGAGAAACCAATAATTATGTTGTTCTTTGCACACACTTTGAGATTTCTCCCACTTGTGTAAGGTACAACATCATATTATGAAGACAAACAACACAACATGTGCTTGATTGTGTAAACAATATGATAATGTCATAGATATTACAAGTAGATTTAGAACCATAACGTTTAATAAGGAATTATGAATTATTATTTTATAGATAACGTTTCGGAAAGCGACATCGGAAAGGCAACTGGTTATCCATAAAATAAAATGCAATTTTCCTAAAACCATGGTCATTATATTCGGAAAGTAATGAATTATTTCAAAGCAGGTTCGAAATAATATGGGTGACTAACAAGGAAATAAACCTCGTAGCTCCCACTAAAATTAACATTACATGAATGTCATTTCAGTAATAAAAACGCAATGCTCCCACTGGTTTTGTCAACATTGGAAGTGTTACATCACCAGTAGAAAGCAAATAGCAATTTATTAACTTTCCTATTCTCTTATAATGCCTATGAGTAACAATGTACTTAGGTATTGAATAGAGTATATGAAGTTCTACTTATGTAGATGAGGGACTAGCCATTTATGCTTTCATTTAACTTGAATATAAGCATGCATTCCTCCTTTATCGTCTACATAGCCATAAGGGTATTTAAAACTTTAAGGAATAATGTGAGTACAAGAAAAACATCCAGCAAATATGCTTAGTAATTTCTTTACTCGTTGCGGTTTAAACTCATACATCGTGACAAGTTCAAGGTGTCATTTATTTTGATAGCTATAAACAAAATGTTTTCTAGGTACTCAAAATATTTTATCTTTCATTATTTCATGACCGAAAAAGGGTAATGAAAGATCATAAGTGAGTTTAAATATAATCAAAGAAAAATTCAATTATAACCCTATCTTAGTTTTGTCAACTAAGGAGAAAAGATAGGAGTTAGTCTTACTCTTGTCTTACTAGGATAAAGTGTCTAATGTTTGTCTTTTCTAAGAAAAAACAAACTTTTGTTTACGAATTATGTTGCATCAACATAATTATTCAGAACATAGAAAGTTCAATTTTAGTATTTTCGATAATTAAATTCTTAATATGAGTTATCTAACAAAGTTAATTTCTTAATTAACGACTAAGATCCAACGTGAACTCCCACTTACTTAACCAGAGTGTTCTGACCAGTGAGAAACATGTTGGGCAGAGGTAAGAACGATTGCGGCAGGGGCATAATTGCATTAAAATGCAACCTTAGACATATGAGACAGTATAGAACATTAATCGACAAGTAATAATTCAAGAGCATGTTTAGTTCTATATTATGCCCTCGGGGCCAAGGTCTGACCAAGCATATCGAATTAAGTCGAACTAGTAAGAACGTGCAAAAAGTGCCATAGGTCTGACCAGTGAACCAAAATTAGTATAGGTTTGGAAGGCCCTTAGGTTGACCAGAAGAAAGTAAAACAACTGCAAGTGTTCTTAGTTGGGTGCATTGACTTAAAATTTTCAAAGGGGTATACACATAAATGTGATAAAATGACGTGTACAAAGAAGCATGCAAACATCTTTGTAGCACTAATTTTAAAAACTTTTGATAATGACACTATAGTGACATGCCATAGTTCATGGTAACTCTAATCGAACTCGCAAGGAAGCGGAGGACCAGGTCAGCGCGAAGCAATTAACCGGATATCCTTTAGGTGTGACTATGCGCACCGCCTTAAACCCCCATTATAGTTTGTTCTAGTAGATGAGCCGTACTTTCTATGAGTCCATAGCGTCCAGTTTTTAAATTCATGAAAAACATGTTTCATAGGTTTAGGTCTTTTGTGTTGTAAAAACATATTTTCCACAAACTCATAAACAGGTCACAATGATTATGTTTTATTAGGATCTTAATCTATTTGTCCTAATAAGCGTGTAGAATTAATATGGACGGTTTAATGTCATCTTGAATTATTTACTTAGTCAGCTATTCTATTTTGTTTAGGCACTTGATAAATCATAGTAAAACAAATATAAGCATGTAGGAACATAATAAATAAGATAACATTAAATTAAAGCAAGTAACAAGTAGTCATCCGAGTTCTCTATGAGTCTTCCCTAATTGGAGAACCATAAGACCCTCACTAGGTTTTCATCAAGTGCATAGATCGCCCCATACATCACAAATTAATGTGATTGAGTAGGTCTTATAGCCGGAATTTAGGAACCAAATCAAACTAATCAATTCAAAAGATCTTATTTTTCGTAAAAGATAAAATATTTAGTTTCCGAAAATAAAATATTTACAAGATCTTTTAAATAATTAGAAAGATTTAATAGTCTTAAATTAATCAAATTAAAAGATGAAGTAAATCTCTCTAAATTAACAATTAATATTAATTCCTCTTTTAATTTTCTATTAACTTTTAATTAGCCGGAATTTAGGAACCAAATCAAACTAATCAATTCAAAAGATCTTATTTTTCGTAAAAGATAAAATATTTAGTTTCCGAAAATAAAATATTTACAAGATCTTTTAAATAATTAGAAAGATTTAATAGTCCTAAATTAATCAAATTAAAAGATGAAGTAAATCTCTCTAAATTAACAATTAATATTAAATCCTCTTTTAATTTTCTATTAACTTTTAATCTATTTTTTATGCAAGATCTAGCAATTATCTTTATTATTTTATGGTAAAGATTTGCATATCTTTACCATATTTACAATAAATTAATAATAAAAAAAATAATCACAGCATATTAAATAAAAATCAAATCTAGGCGTGTAACTAGGCGTAAAATTCGATTTTTAAGCGTGTAACCCTAGATGCCATAACGAGCAGGCTCGTGATGCCACTGTTGGGATTTATTAATTTAGCTAACCAATTTAGCCATGAGTGCGCAACGGATGGATCTAGTTATGACAAGTAGGTTAACACATAATAAATAAGGAAAGCGTACCTTTTGCGATTATTCTTGAATACAACAAGCGTCTAAAGTAAAACGCCTCTACGGTTGCTCACACAAACACGTCAAGCAAGAATGTAAGAATTTGCTAGTCTTGTCTTCACGATGAAACACCAAGTGTAATATCAAAACCAAACACACGCCTTGTGTTTCCTTTTGTAGTCGAACCAATTTACAAAACCATAATTAGGGTTTATATAAATAAAACCCTAATTCGTCACAATTGAGGAATCACCAATACATCCACCTCGGTAACTTGAATTATGTCAAGACTCAAGGAGATCAAGTAAAAAGTGGGAAACCAAAAACCTAAAGGTTGTTTTGGTTGAATGTTGATTTGTAGGAGAAAAGAACTAAATTCCTATTAGGGGAATTTCGGTTGGGTTTAGGGATAGGGGAGAGATCACAACTTAGGGATTTATTTAGAGAATAGATGAATGAAGAATAAGGGATATGGGGTGTGTTTATATAGGCACCTCAATAACCCTAAAACTTGTAGAAAAATATTAGTATAATTACTATAATTAAAACCAAATCTTTCTCCTTCCTTTTTCTTTTCTCCCAAACGAACAAACACCCCCCTCTACACCTTTGTGGGATTTTTGGCCAAACGAGGGGATCCACAAGGTTTGGGTTTTGTCCAGTTTAGTCCCTTGGTTCTATATTTAGAATATATTACATAATTATTTAAACTAGTAAATAATTAAATAACTATTTAAATATAAATCGTGAAGTAAACCATACTCTATGTGTTTAACGTGTGTGCCCCCAACAGGCTCACGTATTTCTAACGTATAACTTGCGGAACCGACTACCATATTCCAACACTAGCATACTTCATTGTTTGCTACGAACGTATTGTGTGTGGAAGTTTGAGAGATCTTACTTTAGATCTTGGAGATTTTGCGCGTAGTATTTATACACACGCGTATATTGAAGACGGTATTAACGGTTACCTTTAAACGGTGTATCGTTTCGTGCTAAAAGGTAAACTTCTTCTATCTTGTTAATTAATGTATTCTACATGAGATCTTTAATTTCACTGCGTACTCATGTTTATTAATTGGTTAAATAGATCTTAAAACCCAACAGTGGCATCACGAGCCATCGTGTAGAATTTTTAATTACAAGGAATAAAATTGGACAAATTAGTGTTTCGTGATTAATTTTAATGCCCCGTTGGGCGTTTTATGTTAAAAAGATTTGATCTTGAAGGTTAATAAAATTAATTAGACGAGATCTAGGTTGTATGCAATTTTATATAAAACTTGATGTATTAATTGTTAGTTGTTTTAAGTTTTGTTAATTGTTAAAGAAAGATCCATGATAAAATCATGCAAATTTATCATGGATTGATATTAGATATTGAAATCTTGTTAATTTGTTAAAAAAATTTGGTTTAAATATGATTAAGATTCACATAACTTTAAATATTTTTCTTAATTGGTAAGATCCATGAATCAAGAATTCGAGAAGACCCTTATTATTGAATCAATGGGGCCTAAAATATTTAAAAGGTTTTTTATGTGCTATGTGGTATTTATTTATATAAGGCTTATGTAATCGAGTATATTGATGTATATGGCCGGAGTTTATAGGACGAAAGAGCCTTATATGGATATATGCATGTTTTAATTATTAGATAATTATGATCATATTTAATGTTTGCATGTATTAATTGTTAAGTGTGTTTAAATAAATGTTATTTAGTTTAGTTGATGTTTATTTGTTTTAAGTTTTTGACTTGTGAGAAAATAAAAGGGTTTTTCTGAAAACAAAAATAAACATGGCTAATGATAATCGAAATAAGATTTATTATGAACTATCTAATGCAAAAAGTCAAAAGTGGATTCGGCTTACATCCGATATAAAAACTTCCATGACTAGACTTGCAATTTATAGTCCATATTGTGCTTCCAAAATTAAAGTTTTTGTTTGATTAAAACTAGACGCTATGGACTCATGGGAAGTACGGCTTGTCCACTAGAACAAACTATAAGAGAAGTTTAAGGTGGAGTGGTGAACATTCCTAAAAAATTCAGGTTTTTTATACGCTTCGCGCTGACCTGATTCTTCGCTTCTTTGCGCATTCGATTGGAGTTACCGTGAACCATGGCATGTCACTATAGTGTTATTTGTTTTAAAAAGGCATAACTCTTTAAATTTAGAAACACGTTGAATCGTCAATTTTAAGGTCTCACTATTTATGTGTAAGATACGATGATAATAGGTGATACCGTAATAATAACTAAATTGAGTAAAAGTTTTTATTAAAACTAATGATACGAAGATGTATGCATGCTTCTTCGTACATATTTGACACTTCAAATAAAATACCCTTTTTCAACTAAGTTTTTGCCATCCAATTTATAAAAACACTTGTAATCTGGATTTGTCCCGATTAGATTGGTAATCTTGATTTAATTATGTAACACGAGAAACAAAATCGTTAAAATAGAATGACTACAATCCATATCTATTTTAACATGGCATTTGTTAAACAAAGGGATTGTAAATGATTAATCATTTAAATGTATTTTGGGAAAATACACTCGAGAGTATCCGGGAGCATTGGCGTGTTGCTAGACGCTAACAAATATTATTATATTATATTATGTTACATGTCCAAGTGGGAGCTGAAAGAATGTACACGTAAATAATATATGTCTGGAATGCGACTCGGGCCTTTGGAGACGCGCACGATAGCGTTTGGATTCAATAAATATAATTAATTAATTTATATTAATTATGTAAATAATAAGATAGCAGTCGTTAATTAATTAGTTACTTAACGGAATTTATTTAACGGTCGTTAAATGTTAACATAAAGGACTTAATGTTAAATAATGAGAAAAAGAAAAGTTTTGGCTTGGGTTGTGGGCTTGTGTTTGGGGCCGGTTATACCTCAACAAGAGGAGGTGAGAATTTGTTTCCTTATAACGAATTCCCTATGCCTATATAAACAAATCAAGACTCATTGTTTTGATAATCTTTGTGTGAAACCCTAAAAGCAAAACTTCTCTTCTCTTCCCCTTCTCTCTTGTTGAGTCGATTGGCTACACCCAACCAAGTGGAAAAACCGATTTGATTAATCAACTTAAAGTAAGTTGTTTTTCTTATTGTTTATATAAAAGAACTAGCATTCTAATTGAATCGCTAACAAACGTGTGTACGAATCCAAAGAGAGATCATACTTTGATCTTATATTGTTCTTGATTTATTAATTCAAGATTTGCTAAAAGGTACGCTTTTCTTTTATTATTACTATTATGTTAATTTATATGACTATGTGAATGATCTTACGTGCTAGTCTTCCGCTGCGTGCTCGTATTTATTAATAGTTAATATGGTCTTAATGTCTACTAATTCCAACAGTGCCTACCTCTCAAACTGCGAGGGAGCGTTAGAAATATACATATTTTAGAGATACATTGGTTTCTTGGGCTTTATTTACGGGTGTTGGTGATCGGTTCGGTTATCGGGTTATTCGGTTCGGTTAGTTCGGTTAAAGTTATTTAAACCATTAAGAAGTTTTCAATAGAATGGAGTTGAGAAATGCCATTGTTTATGTAACGAGCCACTTCGAGGCCCAAGTTGCAAGTATAAAGTCATTTTTATCTTTGGTACGTATCCATTCAGTCGTTAATTTGTAGCTGCCATTTCTATGAGGTAGTTACTAATCTAAAATACCGACGTTCATGATGAAAACGACGCAAACATCGTATGTTTTAATTCATGAGCTTATGCAGTGGCGGTATCAAGGGAGGGGGGCAGTTGCCCCCACAAGACTTTCAGTTTTTTTTTCAAACATCGCCGGGACTCTTTATTACTTGCAGTTTGTCAGTTGCTCGAAACACCGTTTCCAGTGACGCGGTTTACTTATACAATTATTTGTCATATCTGATTACTAGGGGTTTTGGAATATTTTTGAAGGGTATAGCCGTTGAGGAATGTATCTTTCACATCTAACACTTCATACGCGTGCAAACTATTTACAATGTTATATGCTTATATTTACTTTCTTTTAAAACCCCGTACGCGCGCACGAGTTTTAAAACTAGATAACTTAAAAGACTACAACATTCAGGTCCTTTTGAGAGGACTATTTACAGCTTTCAGAGAGGATATGTCCTCGTAAAACAATAACCGCGAGGACACTCCCTCGTATAAACATCACCGTGTTTACTCTGGACACGTCCTCGCCAAAAGTTTGCGTTGAAAATCCGCACACACAACTGATAAGCTTATGGTTTTCTAACTTGTAGTCCTTCTAGGACATCTCTCTTTAACTAGATTTACTCATTGAATTACTAAAATAAAGGATTGATGTAGTCCTTCATCAGACATACCATATTATTTACTTGACGGAATTTAATTTAATATGTAAGTTGCATAGCCACGTAAACTACAATGGCCAAGAGAGAAATAATAATGTGTGTTGATCTTTTTTTATAATTTTTTTGAATTTATTGAAAACCCAACACAACTCTGGTCTGTAACAATAAACCCTAAAAAAGTTTATCGAAGTAAAAAACATATAACATACCTCTTTATTTAGCTCAATCAGCATCTAATTATAGAAAATGGCATGTATAAACATGCATGCACACACACACGTATACTACAGAGTAACTAAAGACACTATAAGAACTACCTGAGATATATATGTAAGTAGATATACAAAAGCGTATCGATTAGTAGAAATGGAGAGACACCAAAGATGCAACCACAATCCACATCAAGCATATCCGTCCAATGTGAGCACGAGCCACCAAACCCGGATTTGGATTTTGATTTGGAGCAAGCAGTTTCACCAGATAAACAGCAGCATAAAGTAAACCATAGATAAGAAAACGAGCAATAGCTAGGTATCTTTACCATCTGAGAGTGAGTTTCAAAAGGAAACCCTGGGTTTCCTTGTGACTTCATAGCAGCAAAAGCAAGTAAAGCACTGATGATAAGAGTAAATGTGGATTGTGGCAGAGCTACATCCACATCATCATCGTCCATTGCCTCTACTAATTGACGCCAGACTTCAGGCATGCCTCGCACCACTGCTAAGCCTCGTTCTTGAGCAGCTTCTAAAACTTGACGCGCACGATAAATGATACGGTGGAAGAGTGTGTTGTTGTTGTTGATGTCCATTGGGTTTTCGCTAATCGTGAAGTGGAAGTTCTTTCTCTATTTAAAGAGAGCTAGCTAGGAAGACATAAATGGTAAGTATTGTGAAAGATTTTAATTTCAAGGGCCAAAATGAAAATTAACGACACACAAACTCCAAAATATGGTAAACGCGTTTGTAATTCCATTCTCTTTTTCCTTGTTTTCAAGTGATTCATTGTTGGTTACCATTTTTGATTTTTGGCTGCATGTGGTGATGTGAAAGTCGATGGTGTTTTCATGCCATTTAAATATGGTAAACCCAATGGACATCAACAACAACAACACACTCTTCCACTGTATCATTTATCGTGCGCGTTAAGTTTTAAAAGCTGCTCAAGAACGAGGCTTAGCAGTGATGTGAGAAGCTTCAAAGTCTCGGCGTTCGAGCTTCGAGAATTGGGCGGGGTTTGGAGGTAGCTCTGCCCATTAATCAACAGAGATATATTAGTAATCATCGTGCTTTACTTGGCTTTGTGGCTATGGAAGACACAAGTAAAAAACAGGGTTTCTTTTGAAAAATCACTCTCAGATGGCACAGATACCTATTGCTTGCTTTTTGTTATCTATGTTTTATTTCTGCTGTGTTGCATCTGGTGAAACTGCTTGCTCCAAATGAAAATCCAAATCCGCGTTTGGTGGCTCGTGCTCACATTGGACGGATAGGCTTGATGTGGATTGTGGTTGCATCTTTGGTGTCTCTCCTTTTCTACTGATCGATTCACTTTTGTGAATCTACTTACATATCTCAGGTCTTTCTTAATTAGCATCACTAGTTAGTGGCATGCATATTTATACATGCCATTTTCTATTATTAGATGTTGATAATATTACTTGATACCAAAAAAATAAACTATTAAACATGATACAAAAAAAAATAAACCTACATAAATATAGCAAAAAAAACCTTTAAATATAAGGCCCAACACATAAGCCCATATAAGAAAAACACAACCTATTAAACATGAGACCGAAAAAATAAACCAGCATAAAAAAAATTACGCCCCGTAACAACGAACGAAAAACTAACGCCTCGCAGCAACGCGCGAGTAATCCTGCTTGTTTTCTATAATTACATACTGATTGAGCTAATTAATAAATAATAAAGAGGTATGTTATATGTTTGGTCCTTCGATAATGTTTTTAGGGTTTTGTGTTGGGTTTTCAATAAATCTCATCATGTTTCTAATAATGATCTGTATTCTATTAGAGTATGCTTCTAAATCTCATCTCCGAGTTGTGTCGGGTTTTCAATAAATTCAAAGTAATTATAAAAAAATATTACAAACTCTAGCTAACACACGTTATTATTTCTCTCTTGGCCATTGTAGTTTACGTGGGTCTTTTGTCATAGAATTTTTTTTTTTTCAATTCTGCAACTCTTGTTTCCCAGTACCTTGATGTCGTTCTGGCCAAATGTTGTTATTTCATTTAGGTTTGTTAACCTAATTGAATGCTGTCAAAGACAACATCACGCTGCAAGTCCGAATACTAAGTACTTCGATGCAACCTGTTTATGGAAAACATCACATCAAAAACCTGGAATTGATTGTAATGGATGAACATGTAAGTAGCCATATCATCATGATGTTCTTTACTATGGTTAAACTAAAGTTATTGTCTTTTCAATGTTTTATTGCATGTTATTCATGTTAATGTGTTTATTTTCCCAGAACACCAGGATGCAGGCAACCGTGAGGATGGGCTTCCTTAATCAGTTTA
The DNA here is from genome assembly GCA_026074375.1 of Tanacetum coccineum. Lineage (NCBI taxonomy): Eukaryota > Viridiplantae > Streptophyta > Magnoliopsida > Asterales > Asteraceae > Tanacetum > Tanacetum coccineum. The sequence continues at coordinate 35,456 of BQNB010012679.1, forward strand.
AGGACTGGTTAAAGGAAGGAAGTTCTATTATACTAGAGGGATACAGTTTGGGTGAAATCCAACCCAAATTTCGTATGGTTAAAAAGGCTCTGTCTAATTTTTTTGTCCAACACAAAAGTGGAACCATGTAATGATTTTATTGGATCTTTGCATGGTTGACTAGGAACATTTATGAGGGTAATAAATCGTATATATATCCGGATCTTAAGCAGAACGAGGATGCCCAGTTTTAGTTTTGGTATGTATTTATTAACTCTATATTTTTAATTGTTTGAAGGTTACTATCTTTGCAATATTGTTATTATTTGTGCGATTAACATCCTTATTATTAATATGTAACGATGTTATTGAACATTGTAATTTGCATGGAAGATGACAATTTACGTTAAGAATGGGAATCCGGGTTAAATAGAAAGCGCCTGATACAAACGGTCGTTAGTATTGAGAATATTAAGCCCAATCCTGTACTAAGGACTAATGATGAAAGTAAACAAAAGACAAAAGGGTAAGAAGTGTAAGTTATTTTTGTTATTTGGTTTTCCTATGTTTTGTATTTGTAACTGCAGGGTTCAAATGGTGCATGTTTGAAAGTCAGAGGAGCTTAAAGATATTGAAGGAGGGCTAAAAGTGAAACTTGAGTTCCTATATAATCTATAGTTCTATATCTGTTTTAGGGTTATCATTCAATATTTTCATTCTTGTTGTTTTCATTGTTTTCGTTTGTTCATCTTCTCTTCTCAGCCTGTTGAGATTTGAAGATTGTAGTTAGGTTTGTTTCTTGTATCAGTTCTGAACTCAAAACCAGTTAACACATTTGAAGTGTTAGACTGATGTTGTGATAAAAAATAAAAGGGGAGGTTGGTTGAATTCATAAAAGGTGTTTGTTCTTGATCTTTGTATAAGTTTTCACATGGTATCAGAGCCAGGTTGGCTTTGATACAAAGATCATTGGTTTTAATCGTGAAAAAAATTAGGGTTTCAAATTATTTTTGGGGTTTTTGTGTTTTGAGTTCAGATCTGGTTTGGTCGAGTTGTTAATCGATTAATAAGTGGTTGAATTAATCGATTTGGTTAATTCTTGAGTGATTTGTGATTAATCAAATTTTTAGGGTTTCTAAAAATTTGGGGGTTTCTGTTCCTATCTGGTTCCCGTCAATCAACAAGTGTTGATATTGTGTTCTTGGGTTTATTCGTCTTCAATTAGGGTTTAGTTTCCGCTGCATATTGGTGTTGGCATTGGTGCTGGTTGTGAGACATCTTGTCTCTATTGGATTGCTGTTAATTGCGTGCTCTGTAACACCTCTCACGCTTTATCTCTTAGGTTTTTGTTAGGTTTTGTAGTTGATTGGCGAAGGGATTAGTTTAAGGGATTTGTTGTGGTTTTGTGATTGGTGGATTATTTGTGATTGAAGGTGTTTGGTTCAATAAACTCAAAAATCAGTTGTTTGGTTTCTTGTGTATACATCCATTCTTGGTACTATTAAGGTGAATCTTGACCTACTTCTATAAGAAGCAAGGAATCCTGGTTCAATAGCCTGATAGTAGGTGTATACCCTGTGTCACACTTATTTTTGAGTTTATTCTACCATCTGGTGGATTTGTGTTATCTGTTTATTTGTTTGTCTTGTTTGCTCAATCTGTCATTATGGTTGAGGGTGAAAAGCCTCCTAAGGATAAGGGGCAAGCCTCTAGTTCTGAAGAGGATAAGATTGATCAGTATGATCCATTGTTCTTGCATAGTAATGATACTAGTGGAGTACCTTTAATCAATTTTAAACTTGAAGGTACTGAAAATTATAAAGTTTGGAAGGCTGCTTTAACAATTGCTATTCATACTAAAAATAAACTTGGTTTTATAAATGGTAAGTTGGTTAGGCCTTCAGAAGAAGGTTTTATGCAAGAACAATGGGATAGGTGTAATTCTGTGGTTCTTAATTGGATTCTTGGTTGTGTTTCTCAAGATGTGTTTATGGGTCAGGTTTTTTCTAAAAATGCTAAGGTTGTTTGGGATGAATTAGAAGAGACCTATAGTAAACAAGATGGTTCTGTGATTTTTAATATGCATTATAAAATTCATTCTCTGTCCCAGTCTGGGTCTTCCTTGTCTGAGTATTATCACAAATTCAATGCTCTTTGGAGGCAGTATGACTCACTTGTCAATTTGCCTAATTGTGTTTGTGAAAACTCTGACAAATTGAAGGAACATAATGAACTCATTAAGTTGATCCAGTTTCTTATGGGACTTGATGAGGTTTATGCTCCTATAAGAAGCATAATTCTCACATCTGATCCACTTCCTGATGTCAGAGGAGCATTTGTTACTCTGTCTAATATGAATGGCCATACTGCTGATAGGTGTTTTGAATTGATTGGGTATCCTCCCAGTTTTAAAAAGAATAATTATAATGGTT